>JANIJG010006123.1:0-27447 GCA_024611175.1 Megaceryle torquata
CCCCCCCCCCCCCCCCCAAGCACTAGGCATCCCAAATCCAGCACTCCATGCATTGCGCTACCTCATGCATCAAGTTTCCCATACCCAGCAATGGGGGAAACCCCGTGCATCACAGCACGCCACACACCAGGGACCCAAAACTCAGTATTGAGGTGCTTCATTCATCAGGGTGCCCAGGCAGAGGAACCCCAAACCCCGCACCAGTGCACACCGTGCATCAGGACGCCCCGTACATAAGGAACCTCAGAGCCAGCAGCAGGCTGCCCCGTGCATCACCGGCACCCCACGTACAGGAGACCTCCCTACCGACCTTTCTCCAGGGAGTGCGGGGGACCCTCGTCGCCGTGCTCCTGGTCGTGCTCGCTGCCGGCGCGGCCCAGGGCGGCCAGGAGTAGGAGGCAGACCCGCAGCGCGGCGCGGCTCATCTCCAGCAAGTGCGCGGGTGCGGGACGGCCGGCGGCTGCTCCGTGCCCGCCCGCCCGGCCGCGCGTACGTGAGAGCGGGCGGGGAAGAGGCGGCGGCTCTGACTCACGCCGCCGTTACCTTTTATAGAGGCTAGAGGCAAAGTCTGCCGCCGACCGGTCCGGCCCGGTCCGGCCAGGTGAGCTGTCCCATGCGGGACTCGAAGCCGTGATACCCCTGGGGGCTGCCCCTACCCCACCCCAGCCCCACACCGGCACATGGCTGGGGCCCTGCGCGGGGGGCGGCGGAGCCACGTCGGCTCTTCGGACCCCGTGCAGTGACTGTCCCCTCTCCTCAGTGATGGATGAGGGACCGATCAGTGGTGGGTGTCCTCTCTCCTCAGTGGTGGGTGTTTCCTCTCCTCAGCAGCAGGCGAAGAACCCCTCCAGCATGGGTGTACCCTCTTCTCAGCAATGGGTGAAGGATCCTTCAGCCATGGGTTTCCCATCTCCTCACCAAGGGGTGAGGGATCTCTCAGTGGTTGGGGTCTCCTCAGTTGTGCGTGAGGTACCTCCCAGTGGTGCATGTCTCCTATTCTTAGTGATGTACAGTTAAGAAAAGCATTTCTTTCTGTTGAGGTTAGAAGATGACACAGGTCCACTCTGGGCAGAAATCTTGCCTTTTTGCTGCTCCTTAGAGGTGGTGGGAAGTGTGTGAGTGCAGCTTAGAGCATGTACATAGTATCATAGTATACCTGGATCCTGAAAAGCTTTGAACAAGTTCTTGTACCCAATGTCCTTAGTCTGTCTCATGCAATGAGATGCCAGGCTCCATGGGTCAACAGACATGCAATGGAAGGTAGGATGGCAGGTCAGTTTTCAAGGGGGAGTGAGGTACCAGAGGTGACTTCGTCGGGAGCTGCACTAAGGCTTGTGCTTTTCAGTATCTTCTTAAACTGTCTGAAAAAGCACACCACCAGTGACAGAACAGAATTAGCTACGACTCTAATTTAGGAAAGTAAAGGACCAAAGCTGTCTTAAAAATTTCAAGGGGGCAATAATGGTGCATAGTGACTGGGCACATCAACAGCAGACTGCGGTCTGTGTTGGTAGATGCAAAGTTGTGCAATCAAGGATGCACAGGTGGTGTAATCAAGGATGTGCCACACAAGGGTGGACTTAAATTAACTAATGCAATTCACAGAAGAGATCAGAGAGTCATGATGATGTCAGTTCACTGCTTGCCAAGAAAAAAAGTGAAGTAAGCATCAGGGATTATCAAGAAAGAAACAAAGAACAAAACATAAAACTCCGTCCTGCTGTTGTATAAATCTTGGTGAAACCTCCTCTCACTTATTGCCCACGGGTTTGTTTCTCCCATCACAAAAGGGTCAGAATGAGAAAGGGCACACAAGGGGCCCCAGGGCTGTTCAGGTGCAGGGGGGTCATCCACACAAAGAAGGAGCAAAGCAGGCATGTCTGCCCAGCCTGGTGAGGTCTATGCCTGTAGCATCCCAGTTTGTACAGGACTGGAGAGTAGGGAATAAATACTTTCTCAGGATAGCGGAATTACAGCACAATCAACGAAATCATCAAGCAGGAAGTTTGAGCCCAACCATCAAAATATTTTTTTCATGTGGTGCAGAAGGGAATGGGGGAACTCCTCTTCCCAAACATGTGATTTGTGCGCACTCAGGAAGATACCAGACAAGTTAATGGACTCCTTGCTCTGCAGGGCTGCCAGAGCTCTGTGCTGTGACATATATGTCCCACATCTCTGCTAAACCAGTTGACCCAGCTAGTTCTCAGTCCAAATCACTGGTCAACCCAGCATCTGGCTCTATGAATGTGCTCTGTATAGTCTATGTGAATACAACCTCATCCAACTTGCCATCACTGCAAGAGGGCTTGAGACCTGTCAAGCAGTACAAAAGATCCTGCTGTGCCTGGATTTTGTATTAAGCAGAAGAAACCTCTCCCAAAAAGCTGGCAGCTGAAAACACAAGCCGCTGACCCTTGGCAACCTGGCACTGTGGGTTCCTGCCTTCTGCTTTGCCAGAGACATTCCCTTGCACCTGGACTCTCCAGAGAGCCCCATGTCCAGTGGTGACCTGCAGGTAAGATCAATGCACTCCCAAACTGCAGATTTTCTCCTGATTTACTTTGTACCTTCTAACACCAGATAAACAGAAACATTGGATAAGAAGATATTCATTTATCAAGGCTCAAGGAAACAGGGCCATGAAGGAAACAAACCATAAGACACAATTCCAATGCTCTTTCCTTCTCATGTTCCTGTGTTTTATCTTCTTAATGGCCTTTATCCTGAATGAAAAGGAAGAGGGCAGCTGGATAAGGCAGAGGGACAGCCTCAGTCTATTCCTTTTTCAGGACAAAATCCATGCATTTCCCAATTCACATCTGAATATATCCTTTCTGTTTGCTTCCCTAGAGAGGTTACACTGTATTCCATCCTTCAAATCTCTGCAGATGAAGTAGTCATGGAGCTGCCACCTTTGCTACCATGTCTTTCTTTGTTTTCACTGTCCTCCCTCTTCATTGCTCTTTGAGGCTGAGGGTATCGTATTGCAGAAGCTGTAACCACACGTGTCTTCTTTCCACCTATGATCTTTTACACTTTGTCAGCTTTTTTTTTTTTTTTTTTTTTTTTTGGTAGAGATTATATTTGGCTGCTGGGGACACTGTAAGAATGAAAGGTGACTCCATCATCAGGGTGCTTTGTCTGGATGTGCCTTCTGGGAATGCTGGGGTTTGTGGATTGCAGCCCCATCCCACAAGCTTTGCCGGCCAAGTGGAAGGTCACAGCATTTGTCCTCTTGTACAAGGTCCACACAAATGTAATATCCTCACCAAAAAGTGTCCTTTGGACTTCTCTGGTAGACTTATGTCAGAGGAGATCCAGTCAGCTGGGTTCAGGCCCCTATAAGCAGCCCAGCTCTGTCCCCTTCTTTGTTATGAGGCATCTTGAAACGCACAGCATCAAACCTCTGCTCAGCTCAGCACAGATCCAGCCTGAGGCACAAAAAACCAATGTATCAGGGAGCTTCTCCAGTCCTCAGCAGCACAAGATGCATGGGGCTGAGTGGATGTAGTTCTGGAAACACTGACTAGTCTTGTTTTAGATCCAGTGCTGTGGGGAGAAATGACCTCTAAATGCTTGTGAAAGGGTTTATTCTCAGGAAAAGGACGTAACTACCAGAAAAATTAACTCATGCTAAGGATAGGCTTGAACATTTTGAAAATCTTTGGAACTTTGGGCATGATTCAGATATGTACCAATAATCTTTTCCCATGGGATATACTAATGAATTCCTGAGCTCTTTTGAGGGCTTATTGTCTGTTACTTTTAATGGAACAGAAGCAGGCACTAGTTTGTCAATGCTGTTGCTGTGCCTATTCACAATTTAGAAGTTCCCTGGATGACTTCCAAATGAAACCGGGCTGATATATGCCATTCATGGAGGTGAATTCCAGACACCAGCACCTGCAGTTAGTATTTCATTACTGAGAATTGCCTAAAGAATATTTCCTTCAAGGTGATATTGGACTCTGCTTTGCAATTGCAAAAGTTGCACAGAATGCCTCCTGCCAATTCTGGTTTTCACCTCTATAGCTGTACATTCACTGTGCTGAAACCATTGGTCACCCAAGCCTTCCACCACCACAGTACATAGCTTATCTCCAGCAAATAACCAGCCTGCAGTGACCAATGGTAAGATGGCAAATAATATTTTGTGGTGAGAGTGCTAATTAGCATGTTGCTGTCCCTCGATTTTCTAGGATAATAGTTCCTAATTTCAGAGTACCCCCAGTACCTGTGTCATGGGTCTCTTAACTCAGTCTGGCCAGTTCCTGGTCTGCTCTTCCCTGTTACCAAACTGTAGGAAACCAGAGGAGCCAGTTGGCCTGGGAGATCCTGGACCACAGTACCTTGTGGTATGGCAGAAGCTTTGGATCTATGAATTCTATCAGGTCTAGTAAGGCTGGTTTTAAAATATACATTTTTGTTTTTCTGTATGCACATATGACATGTAATATTTACACAACTTGTTACCTTGTGGTAAAAATAAAAACAAAAACCACCCAACCAAAAAAACCAACCAACCAACCAACCAAAAAAACCAAACCAAACCAAACCAACCAATCAACCAAAAAACAAAAAAACCCAAACCAAAACAACAACCAAAAAAACCAAACCAAACCAAACAAAAACACACAAAAAACCCCAAACCCAAAAAGTCAACGGCCTTGAGTAAGGAGAAACTGAATTTTATTTTAATTTTAAGATATTTGCATCCAAATAAGAGTTTGGAAATACCAAAACTTCTGGAAACTAGAAAGTCTGACTTCAAGCAAGGTCTACATAAGAACCTCTGGATCCATGTGTCAACCAGTCTGTTTCAGGTAGGCAAGCAACCTCCCCAGCAGCTTCTGGCAAACACCAGCT
The DNA here is from genome assembly GCA_024611175.1 of Megaceryle torquata. Classification (NCBI taxonomy): domain Eukaryota; kingdom Metazoa; phylum Chordata; class Aves; order Coraciiformes; family Cerylidae; genus Megaceryle; species Megaceryle torquata. The sequence continues at coordinate 4,870 of JANIJG010006123.1, forward strand.
ATAGCGTTCTCCCAGCAGGATAAAAGTGTGGAGATTTGGAGTTGGCAAATACTTCCAATAGCACTGAGCTGTGCCACAATCTCCCTCAAGCAGTGAATAAGTCAGTCTTTTTAATTACAGCAAACAGAACAAGATTTTACATATAGCAATGTGCAAATCAGGACTGACAGCACTTGCCTGAGTACTGAGTCTGACACTTCTTAGTAAAAAAAAGTACGCAGCCTCCCTCAGGACTTGATCAAGATGTATGTGGAAAGTAGTGGTCCTCCTCCTGCTCTGTACTTCCCTGGGCTTCTTATTTATAAGGTTTTAACCTCAGTATTTATTAATTTTCTTTGATTTTTCTATTAAAATGTATTTATTTGTTCCTATGTGAAGGCTGCCCTTTTGGTAGCATTTATTTCCTGATGTATTTATAGGCATCAACTCTATCCCTTCTCAAACTGTGTTTTGAAAGGTTAGACAGAAGTTTGAAAGAGCTTAGCTTAGCTTAGCAGAAAATAAATGCCCCTTCTTCTGATTGCATTAACCCTCTGCACCTCTTCTAGATTTAATTTCTGAATGTCCACACCCTAAATTATAACTTTAACCTATATGGAAAATATATCTCCTGCTACATGTAAAACTGCTCATAGCAAGCACACAACCAGGTAGTTTGTCTGCTCCACAAAGATTATCTTGAGATGACCTGTCACATTTCCCTATTTTATTGAATCTTTACTTTGCAGTCCTTATCTGCTTCACTTTAATTAATACTCACACCTGAAATTACGTTAACTTACTGAAATTCTGGTGGGGTAACCCAGAAGAGTTCCTTAGTCCAGAGAGAAATTAGATTAGTTTGGTAGAAAATAAATTTAGCAAATATGTATTCTGTTTTATCCTTCTTTCTACTTCTATAACTTTCCTTCTTCTAAAGATATCCAGATCACTTTCTCCACTGACAATGAGGTGCATCTATTACGCTCTCATGTGGCACAACCTCCAGCTGGACACCAGACCTGCAAGTTCATTGTTTCTTCTTCCATCTCTGAGGTTGTGAACGCCAAGCCATTTGAACCTACAAGCTTTCTCGTGGATGGGATGGCCTGTCCTTATATATATTTGTTGTTGTTGTTGGGTCCTTTGCTTCTGTTCCTGTATCTAGCAACAAGGAGACAGACACTTGTTTGTCTGTGGAGTCTCAACCAACATTTAAATTTTAATCTTTGCATAGGGGCCATCTCTGTTTTTTCCCCCAAAATTCTTCAAACACTACTAAAGACTCTTTTGCGGAGTAATTAGAGTTTCCTCTGCAGGGTCTTGGCTGGGTACAGTTCTCAGGTTTTCTAAGCACATCTTCACCTCCAAGCCTCAGCATCCTTTGCTGATCCACCTCTTTTACTACTGCCAGCAGATTATTTGTTAATTCTCTGTACCATTCACCATAGTTATGCAACTACTGAAGGTTGGAGTCGACTTCTAAAATATTTACACATTATTCAGGACACAAGTTTCAGACAGCTTTTGTACTGAGTAAACAAAAAATTCCATGCCACTCTTTATTCCAAGCCAAGTCCTCATACTTCTCAATCCAGGTGACTTCATTAACTAGTTTCTGTATTTATTTCTCTAACTGCAGTGCTTGAAATGAAAAATCATGATTGTAAATGTTTTTAACCTTCTACTTTCTGTAAGTATAATTTTTATCACTCTGTATAAGGTTTTGAGGTTTCTGTAACCAGCTTGTATGCAATTATTTCTCCAGAACTTAGAAACAATGTTAATGAACACCAACCGAGGCTGCTTTCCTGGGTGTTTAAATTTGGCATGCAAGCAACCTAGCAAACTCTGAATTGGGTTATAGTCACAGGAAACTACCAATTACTCCCCTCTTTTTTTGCCACAGTGTGAACTGGCATTAAGGAAAGAGAAACAATGTCTCAATGAATAAGAAGTGTGTGGAGTTGGGGATCTTGTCTGTAATTTACAGAAAGTTGTGAAATGATTGCTGGTAAATGTTTCCCCAGAACTGCAAACTCCATATCCCTAGAAACCAAACACGTTCCACTACTTAGAAGGCATTTGGTGCTGGTTAGAGCTACTCGGCGAGATCACTGGCATCAGGAGTGCCTGCATAGTGACTTTTTCTTCCTCAAGATCTTCTCCACAAAGGGAAATGAACTAATGAAGCCTCTGTTGGCACCACTAGACCACAAGCCAGATATCTAAAGGAAGGGGAACTTGTGGGACAGCGAGTTAAAAATAACCACTCTGAAATCCTGTGTCACTGTCTTATTGACCTGAAGCAGTTAAAACAAATAGAAAGTACCTGGGATGTGGTGTAGGATACCCCCATAGCAGAACAAGCAGAGGAGTTTGCAGCTGTAGACTTAGAGCTGCAAAAAGAATCATTAGACCGTTTTGCCTGTCTGTGCATCACTTTAGCTAGTCAGCCCTGTCACTGAGCCCAGAAGCTGGTGCGTGATTCAGTCTTCCCCTCTGGAAGACACATGTTTTTATCAGAAGCCTTCAAATGACAGAGCTCCAAGAACATAGTGGGATTTAGGATTTCCCTTAGGAATCTCCTCCAGTGGATGTTGAAATGATGAGCTTAGTATCTGGTTTTCATTAGTCTGACCATAACACTGTGTCGCTGCTTCTTGTTCTGCTATGCTGGTAGTCCAGGATTCTGAACAGTCCTTGTGTATTTTCCCATATCCTAATTGAAGAATCTCTCAGTAGCCACCTTGTTAAACTAATCAAGTGAAGCCCTTTACATTTCAATCTGGAGGGCACTTTCCCAGCCTTAGAGCAGCTTGTAATTTTTTTCCTGTGTCCTCTCCAATTTTCCACCAAAGTTATTTCAAAGATGCTTTATGTCACTCATGGACTCACCAGAACATGGAGGAATAATCCCTTTCATGTTCCCTGTTGCTGGTCTAAGATCCTTGGCTGGAACAGCATTAGCTCCTCCTGGCACAGCATCCTGGTAGGAATTTGTACCATTCTGCTTATAGGATTCAAGAATATTTTCCAGCACATGGATTTCTAGGAAAAACTCCTTCATTTCCTAAGCCTGACCTGCTCCATGCCCTCATGCTTGGCTTTCATGGGCCATGTTCTCAAAGAGATCCAGGCCACTCGCATCTCACAGTAAATCCTCACTTTACCAGCCTTTGAGCTCAGCTGGGATTTTACCATAAGGATCTTGTATTAACCTCCCAAACAGACATTACCTACACCTAGAGCCAGTCTCTGCAGAACTCCTGACAGTCAGCCTGGCAGGGAATTCCAGGAGGGGAAGGAACTCTTCAGCTATCAAACATGTCCAGAATCTGAGTTCTGGAGCTCAGATGCCCTGAGCATCTCTGGTGCCGCTTATGTGGAAGCAAGCAGACTGAAAACAGGAGGTCTCTTTAACATGTCGCAGGTCAGGGTACCACAGGGGCAAGGGAGATCCAGTACACTCTTTGATCTCTGTTCTTAATCATCATCCTCTTCAGAGATGAGCTGGCAGAATAGTCCAAAGAAAAGGAAGTTGGATTCACAAATGATGCTTGCTTGGTTGTGACACTAGGGAGGAGAGCCAAGAGCACAGTCAGAAAGCCACACAGAAATCTGCCATATTCTAGACAGCTTCCCTGAGGCAGAATGCACTAGCGCATCCTAGCACAGCCCAGCACAGCCCAGCACAGCCCTGCAGGGTGCTCAGCTCTAGCCTACTGGAACTCAGCCTCCCTCTGCCTTTGTGCCAGCTGCAGATGCACAGCCATGGGACTGAGGCTACATCTTCACAGAAGGGCACTGGCTGCATGTAGAGAGATGCAGCACACAAACACAAGAGATTTTACTGATGGCCATCTATCTTAATTGCCCAAATCAGGCTCATAAAAACCTAAGGGGTCTCAAGTCTTATCAGCATATGCTAGCCTTGACCTTCTGCAGCCTGTGCCCAGGGGCCAGGCCCTGCTCCATGAAGTGGCAAGCAGCAGAAGAGCAGACAGGCAGAGATCCCAGAAGGCATTTGCAGACAGAGCTCCCTCTGACAAGGCTCACTACAACATGACAGTCACTGGGTGAAGCCCACACTCATGACCACTGCACAATGGTGCAATCATAAAAGAGCTATACGTCAAACAAGCTAAGTGGCTCTGCCCAGAACAGTGGAGCTGCCAGGGCACACTGTGTCCCCCATCACAATGGGATGAAACTTTATTCATCTTGACAGATTCAGCTGTCAAGAGGAGGCAGAGGTAAACCTGCTCATCACAACCACAAAGCATTTTTACTATGCAACCCAGTGTTGCATAGACACGAGTCTGCCCTGTGGCCAGTGTCCATACACACGTCAGCTGAAAACAGATTTACCCCGGAGAAAGGCTGGGAAAGCTCTCCCGCTAGGCAGCAACCCCAGGGCCAGCCTTGCTTCCTGAGTGGGCTCTGTGGTATTAATGGATGAGAAATGCAGTTGCAAAGGGCCAAATACAAGCTGATTTCTTAGAACACAAGCAATATAGCCAAAAAGTGGTCTCTTGGGCTGAAAGAACCAGTGCTCCGCTTCGCAAATACTGTACCCTTGCTCGCCTCTTCTTCAGGCCATTCAAGACTTTATAAACATCAGGCCAGACCTGGCCAAGGCTCTGTGTCAGCCTTATACCACCATGGAAAGTTCCCAGACATTTCTGTCTTCTCTGTTTTCTGTCTGCTGCTTACTTCTGGCACATGGCAATGTTTTGCCCCTCATCCAAAGTGATGCAGCTCTTTAGGAGACAGGAAAGCCCAGAGGCTTTGGACCAGAGGAGCCTGGGCAAACCAGCTCCCCCAGCCTGAAAGCTGCTGCTGCTGTCTGCTGGGAGCAAAGCGGCCAGCCCAGCACCTCTGGGGTGAAGCCCTTGTGGAGTTGGCAGGACTGCACAGCCAGACCGTGTCTGCATCAGTTGCATGACACTGGGGCACTGTTTTAATTTAAAATGGATTAGGCTTTGTTTTGTTTTTAGCACAATAACATTGCACGCATTGTTAGGCGATAAAACCCACAGATAACTGTGCCAGCAGGGTGTTGGGGTGGACGTGATCAGCAGCACAGTATGAGCTCAGATGGTGAAGAGCAGAGGGGAAAGCTTATAGAAATGTGCTGCTGCTAGAAAAGATGGCAGTTATGGAGAGGTCCTTGCACAACATCTGAATAGCTCCTTCCTGAAAGAGGGCGGAGGGACTCCCCACACAGAATTTGGATGACAGTTGGAGCAGGACATGGGGTGCAAGGCAGCAGGACATGTGTGAGCTGGCTATGCCTTATGTCACTCCTACTCACAGCCATGCGATGGTGAGGGTGCTGATGATTTCTGGAAGGACATTGAGAAGAGGTTGGGAATATGTCTCAATTCATGACAACATCTATTAGGAAGTTGCTTGTTGTTCCCAAGCTGGTTCTGCCCCTCCCTTTCTGTCCTCCTGATTTTCATGGGCTTAAGCTCTGCATTTAGTGCTGGCATAGAAGGGAAGCATTGCCTGAACAAGGTGCTCTGGAAAAATCATTTTGTTTCCTAGGTTCTTGGCAGGACTTTGGTATCACATGCATTGGGTTCCTTCACTATTCTAATCTGTGCCTTTTGGCTGGCGGCAGCTCAAGGCAGAAGGGATGTTATTCAGCAGAGCTCACCCTGAGCTGCAGGAAGCACTCCCAGAGAACAAGGCCTTTGTGGTATTCCAGAGCCACACAACTCAGTCTGGGGAAACCTCCCCCACTGTGATTTTAGAGACCAGACAGTATTTCTGCCTCCCACAGAATCAGAGGACTTCTTAACAAATTCTTCTCCATCTTCATTAGCTTACCAAACCAGTGTTATCAACCAAGCTGGCCCTTGCAGATCTCTGACCTAGTTGTGCCTGGATCTACTCTTCAGTCACATTGACTGCTGGTGCATGTGATGCCTGAGGAATCTGATGTTGCCAGCAAAATGCAGCAGGAGTGCTCCCAGGATGCTCATATAGCAGCTGGGGACCTGACCGCATGCAGCTTTCTGCACAGTATTCTCCCAGTATTTTCTTACCTGAAACCCTTCATAACCTCTTACGGCTTTTTTTAGCATCACTTTTGTGGCTGATGTGCTCCAGAACAGGCATCCCTTGCTTCAAATGCCAGCAGAAGGCACCATGCTCCCCTGGGATCCTCTGTCACTGTCAGAGGGGCGGCATCTCCATGTGGGCAAGGACAACAGGAGCTCCTGTGGTCATGGTGTGGGTTGGGTCTCGGTGCATGCTGAAATATACTGTGGTAAGTGTAACTAGTACTTCTGCCCCAGGCAGGAACGCAAGACAGTGGGAATCAGGAGTGTCATGAGAAAACCCACAGCCTCACATGACACCAGTGTCCATCTGCCCTGACCTGCCAGGAAGGTGAAAAAGACCCAGGCAGTAAGACTGCAAGTCTGTGCAGGTGTTGCAATGTGCTCCCAGGAAAGAAAGATGCCTGGATGGTATCAGCCAGCAGCCACAGCTGGTAGGAACACAGCTTCCCAGGGGAGCAGAAGTAGGGCAGATGCTCTGCACAGTGCAGATAGGAGCAACCAGTTTTACTGCTGCTCAAGTGATGCCAGGATATCCCAGAGCCATCAACATAGGAGAGTGTCCCTGAGCAGAGAGGTGGACCAGGGCACTTGACATAGGCTGCTGCACCATCAAAGCCTTACGTGGGCAGCCTGGGAAGAGAGAAAAATAAGCTGGCATGAGCCAGCTGTTAGCAGGAAAGTTGACATACAGCCCGGGTCCTCCTGGGTCCTGGTAGGAAGCCTTGGACAATGTGGTGAAAACTTCATGAAAGCCTTCCCCTAGGCCATCAGAGAGGTCTGGCCACCACCTGACCACAGGTGATCCTGTGGTCTTTTTTAGGCTTAATACACCACGAACTGACAAGTCTTTTCCTGGTGGCAATTTAAACAGACCTTGTTATACAGAGACTCTTCTATAGCAGGTATAATTACAACAGGAATGCAGAGAGTACAGTTTTAGTTCCATCAGATGATGGTAATTCCCTCCTCCCACGCTCAGTCTTCCAGCATTTTATTTGCCTGACACATCAAATCCCATTTTCTTAGAGGGGAAAAGAGTTAGCAAAACACTTAGCAATAACAAATTAAGTGTCATTAAGTCAAGCAAATCATAGAACTGAGACTTAATGTATTATTTAGCTTTTCCTGCAGAAGTGCTCCTCAGTGCTATATCCCAGTTGTTGGATGTTGCTGATGAACATTATATGCATCCAAGACTTGACAGCAGTGAAGACTCTTTGCATTTGATCTGTCCCTTCCAAGAAGCTCCAGACCTTTCAGCTTCTACCATCCTGGTAGAGATAGGATTTTTCCAAGACAAAGCTCATTCTACAAATTCAAACCTAAAGGCAGTCCCCAGCTGCTGAAGAAAAATCCTTTGCAAACAGATTCTCCTCTCCTAAAGTCCAACTAGATCAACCATCTCCTTTGGCAGCAGTCCCTATAGAAAGGCATGTCATTTGCACAAAGGGGCAAAGGAAGAGCAACCAGGCTGTTTCAGATTGGGGAGAGGCAGGGAAGGGCTCATTCAACTCCTAATTGCTCTTGCAGACAGTATAACAAACCAGCATGAACACAGTGGGAAGATAAAATTAAACAAAGATGTTATTCACTGAAAGTTAGAACTATATGAGTAATTCTATGTATATACATAAGTGTCTATATATATGTGAAGAATAAGTATAAAACTTGTGTAAAACACATCACACTGAGTTGGGCCAGTGCGGGCAGAATGCAACACGTGTTAAGTACAAAACCTGGACAACAACAAAGTCTCCTGCACACACTGCAGAGAAACCTAGGCCATTTATCATTAAATTCGAGACCAGCCTCTTTCTCAAGTTGTATCCACCACATAGCATAAAAATCTGTCTGAGAAGAAATATGTTAGCAAACCCCAGCGAAACAACAAGGAACCTCCATCCCTTGCCTCCCGTGTCCCCTGTGAGCCATCTGTCTACAGGGCAGGGGAGCCTTGGCAGTGTTGCTTTCCTTGGTCTGCTACCCAGCACCAGGCTAATGCCCAGGGACAGCTGAGGGGCCCATTGAGTGTTCAGCCCAGCAGAGACCCAGTCCTGGCCTCTCATTCTTGCTGCAGCAGAACCACTAGAGGATAACAGGATCAAAAGAGCAGTAACAATCTCTGGGAACTTGTCAGACAAATGTGTTTTTAACTGAATCCCAAATGAGTTGCTGAAGGGGAGCATTAGTGCTGTCACGTGGAGCACATGATTTTGGAATTCATTAAGCCTTTGATGCAGTGCTAGCACCGCCGTCCCCTGTCCCAGCCGTTAGCCATCTGGCTGAAAAGCAGCCAAGTTTCCCTCACCCCAGAACCAGAGGAAAGGCCTGTGTTTGCAGCAGGTTGCAGGAGCTACGGAGCTAGGGCATGCATGTGCTAGACAGGTTGCACCGGTCTTGAGAAAAAAATGGCACATCTTCTTGGAACCCTTGGCACAAACATGCCACTCCCCATGACCCATGAGCCTTCTTCAGAGAAATCAGATGCTTCCAGAGAAGCTTCCTTTCTTATTTCTTTGATACATGTTACAGAGGAATTAAATATTTTGTTATGGAGAAGTGGAACTAGAGCTGGAAGTCTTTCATTTAGTTACCAAGAACCAGAACAGAAGCACCTCAATTTGGGTGAAACGAGAACAGAACTGCAATTGAAAGCTGAAGGTAAATGTTACTGAATGTTGTTGTCTGTGGCACAGGGTCATGTTTTGCAGCACTATCTCAAATACAAAGTCCCCTCCAAAACGCCAACTCTCCCTTGTTTGAGGACAGTTTGTAAATTAACCATGCTGTGGATGTTAAAACACAGGTGGATCCATCCATGGCCAAATTATAGTAATCATCTTCATAGTTTGCTTTCTGGGCTAGAAAAAACTCATCTGCTCTTTCACAATAGCTGAAGCAAGTACCTGTGTAATTCTATCTCAAAACACTGAGGATTGTGTGCTCACAGCTCTGTGCTGGTGCCACATGGTGTCCCAGACTCCCAGCCGAAATGTGAGCGGGTGGTTCAGAGATGGCTTGGAGCTGGAGCAGCACCAGCTCCCCCTTCCAGGAAGCACAGTGGTCACGTAAAAACAGCTCTGCAGGAAACAGCTTGTGTTAGGCATAGTAGCTCGGGCCCAGGGTTGACCATGCTGGATCCCAGTTGGCTTCTGCAGAAGCATTTCTGTGTCCTTGTACTGACAAATACTTTCCATTACCTAACACACTGGGATTGCAATCAGCTCCCCATCAGTCCCCATTTGGGGTGACAGCAAACTTGTAGGCATTAAAATACACATTATCTCTTACAGCCTTAAAATAGAGTGATACTTGCCTACTCCTAACTGGGATCTGCAGGGTGTCATGGCCTCATCTTCTCCAGGGGAGCCACCAAGCTGTCTTTGGGCTGCACAGAGCTCACACAGTACCTGCTGCTTTCTCTTCACTTTTCCCAGCACTGTGGGGTGAGGCTGGAGTAGCCTCAGCTCATCGGGCCCTTGCTGTGTTGTTGCTGTCATTTCAGCACAGACAATGTTTGGGTGAGATGATGCCTTTGGCAGACACTCAACAGCTGTGCAGATGCCCACTACACTAGCCACACCAGAGTTCAGTTCCTGGCAGACACCTTGAAGGCACAAAAGCAGCAGGATAAACCCTTCAAAACACTCTACCAGGTCTCCTGACACTGTGAAGTGGTTTTTCTTCCTAATTTTCCAACACTCTAATTTGCCAAACATTTTTGCTTGATTGGATGCCAAGCATAGCTTTAGGAACAAAATCTGTGGTGCATGAGGGCTCCCCCCGGCTGCTAACTGCCAGGCTCTGTGATGCTAACAGCTGACCCCAGACACCGCAAGCTTGAAGCACAGAACAAAATGCAAGCTGAAAACCCTCCAGCTTGGCTTGCCCTGTCCAGAGCAGCTGTTGAGCCTCAGAAAGGCTGTTCTTCCTCCAGGGACCCTTCTGTGAACAAGCTCCTGTAGGTAGCAACATCCCAGAACACTGACAGCAGGGTCAGTAACTGCCCAGAGCCTCATTCGAATGTGACTGTACTACAGAATAGGCTAAGGACTGTCCATAACTTTGCTGCTGCTTTGGGCTTGAAACCTACACCTTCTTTGGATATTTCATGTCCCAACCTCCCCCAAAGCTCTAAAGGACCCCAAAGCAAAACTGATGAAATCTTAAGTGGTGTGTAATCTCCCATGTAAAGTTGGCTGTGAGAGCTAGAAACGTGGCTAATAGGATGCAATTTTCTAGTCAGTTTCCAGAGAACTCCAGTTCTGAAGAACCAAATTAACATGCAAAAAGATGAGACATATTTGAAAAGATGATGTCATATTTCAAAACCTGTAATTCTCAGAAGGAGATAAATCACAACAAATTACATGGGAAATGGTAACAGAGTCCATTAGAGTGATAAACTGAAACACTAAAAAAAGACCCCATCAAACCACCCCAAAACAACAACAGCAAAACCATTTTTCACACACTGGAAGCTTGTCATAGAATGAACAGGTAACAAAGGTGTGAAAGACCATTCAGAGAAGACAGAGGCCCAGCAGAAAAGGACAATGAGTTATCCATATAGCAGCAAGAAGTAAAAGGACATTCCCAGTCTGCAGTTTTCTTTTGTGAGGATGAATGACAACTTGCTTTAAGTGTCAGCAGGGTTTACTTCAAAACAAATTTATAGTGCAAACAGTAAATGACATAGGTGGTATTTATACAAGAGCTCTGGTGGGACCCCAACACAGATTTCTCAGCTGCTATGGTACATGCAACCTGTTGCTTAATTCAGCCTGAAAACAGGGAGGCAAATGATATGGAAGAGTTGGGCGTTCAGTTATTTAAGATCTTTGGGTTAGTCTGGGGACCTATGACTTATAAATCTGAGTTCCACACTGGGAATTAGGAATAGCACCTGTGGACATGTAGAGAAATTATATCAAAGGGAAGAAACAACCCCACTCTAGCAGGATGAGGTCATGTCTCACTCCTTAAAGGAGTGAGGAATCCTCTTTCATCCTGTGGATATACTTAGGTGCCCAAAACATTTTCAGCAAGGTCCCACACCAAATGTCCTTAATTGTGCTGCTCCACAATATGTTTATTCCCATGGTTGATAACAAGGCAGAAGATAGTGAATGGAAATTGGTCTATGTTTAAGGCAGAGGAACACACCAGTGCTCTCCCACCATAATCTGTGCTAGGGCTTGTGATGTCTGCTGCATTTATAAATGGTCTGGGAAAGGGGGTGAGCAGTGATGGGGCAGATTTTGCTGGTGAGTCTGAGTTATGCAGTGTAGTAAAACTGTTCACTCACTGCAGAGTCCAGGAAAGATCTCACAATGAATAGCTGAATGACAAAATGACAAATTAAAGTCACTGTTGGTAGATGTAGTTTCCAAGGACAAGATCTACCTGCATGAAGAGAGAGTTCAGACCAGTTGTTCCTGCTCTAGGAAGTACCCTGGAGGTCACCTCTGTGTTTTCTCCCTTCCCTCTCAGAGAAGATACAGTGGAACTAAGAAAAGGCAAAAAAGGGAAAAATGACAATCAAATGCCAAAGGAGAGAAACTGATGTATTTAAAATGATGTGCAGTGAGTGAGGTGTTCTGGAAACAATTAATTGTGATGTTCTATAGTACAGAAACAAGGGCATAATAATTAAATAATGTGTAACAGGATTAAAAAAAAAAAAAAAGCAAAATTTAAATACTTCTTCACTATGTGTTATAAATCCAAGGGATTAATAGCCTGGGATTGCTATGGAGGCAAAGTAATCTAGAATGGATCAAAAAGCAACGAGATGCTTTTATGGAAGAGCCACCCAGCAAGTGATGCTAGACAGAAGGATACTGTGGTCAGAATAAGGTTAAACTGAGTACTGTTCAAAACATGTAGCAGAGAAAGCATGGCTTTATGCCTACACTGCTCTTCAATCTGCTCTAACCATACCACACTGACCACCTTCACACCCAGGATCCTGTACTGGTTTGACCCCTTCATCTTAGACAATAACTTCTATGTACTTGTGATGCACCAGGAGTAGCAAGTCTGTAAGCAAAGCCCTGGTCAAATAGCCTGTCCTAAATGCTGCAGCAAAGCAACGGCACACTGAAAGTATTTGGTGTCAACAACAAAGTTAACCAGAAGATAGGAAGGGCTGTATCTCAGAGGTGTTGTTGCAACACTCCACAGTCACTCGACACAGGCTTGAGTGAAGCTGAGAGCAGCGTGGAGAGCCCTGTCTGGGCTGAGGGCCAAATAGGTCTTTAAAACACATTAGGGGAAGGAAACATGTCAACATACACCATAGCATTGCCCAGGAAGAAAGTAAACAATATGAGGGCTGCCAGTTTTATGATAAGAGATTAAAAGCCCTACTGGTCCTTGGGTCACACATTTGTGTTCCTAAACCTCAAGTCTACATGAAAGATGGTGGCCAAATTGAGGAGATGAAAAGGGGGAATAAGAAGGGTTGAGAATGGAAGGGGAGAAAGAAAATTTCTGCTTTAGCTAGCCTGTCGGGGAGTTGCTGGACGGATACCTCAAAGGTCAAAGGCAAGCCAGAGTTTTAGTCTGGAGAAAACGAGACTGATCTGGAATAGGTCTTAGCCTAGAGGTGATTAGCTAAAATGTTGGCAGCTGTGATCATTCAGATGCAAAGTATGGAGGGAGTTAAGAAAGGGACATAAAACCCTTCAGCAAAAACAGGGATACAGTTTAGAGAAGCTCTCCAAAAGATATATTGAAGCACCAGTTGTAGGGATGGAGTTGGAGGGGGGCAACTAGGATGGCACAGATTATGAAATAAAATGCCTCCCAGGCCTCCAAGCCCAGAGGTCCCTCTAGCACTTCCAGTTCTTGCTTCTATGGATTGCAGATCCTTCTCGCTGCTCTCCTTACCTTCCCGGATGCTGTCTCCTCCTAGCTCCCCACACCTGGTCTTCTCTTCCTGTCCTTCCTCTCTAAGATCACCTGAGGTCCCATGAGGCATGAAATGCAGATCTTAGGGGATCTGCCAGGCACTCTTCTGGGTGCTGTCCCTGCTCACACAGACCAATACAGCCTGGTATTTGCCCAAGAGTACATCCCATTCAGTTTATCACACACCAGCTGAACTATAACATAACATGAATGGCCTTCTCACTTTGGCTTGCACCATTTGTTCTTTACTTTTTCCGAGACATAGCTTTCTGAGTGACACAACACAAGCTGCTGCCATAGGAAATGAGGTAGCGCTGCTCATGTAGCTGCTCCTTTTCAGTGGAGAAGACCATCTTCAGGGAGAAAATGAAAGAGTTCCTTAACATAAGTCATGCTCTGACACAGAGCTGAAGCTCCAGTGCCTGACTTGTGGCCATGAACTGGAAGCATGCAGGCAAAGAGCACATGAGAGACACCAAATCTGAATTTTATTTTTCAGCAGCCTGCTGTATTCTCAGCTCTTCCCTCGGTTTCTCCCTATTGCTGGCACACATTTCTCTTCACAATGGCCCAGCACCAGCCAGACTGCTCTCCAGAAGCTTGTCACAGCACTACTGCAACTTCAGCCTCACAGGTAGGCAGAGCATGTTTGTTAATGCTCCTGCAAACCAGAGCCTTGCAGAAATCATGCCAATGCTTCCAGTGCTGCATAATCTCCTCAGCTTAGCAGCTTCTGATCCTTCCATACCATTGATTTCCTCCTGCCATGTCACAGAAAAAGCAGAAGTAGCAGACATGTAAAAAACCAGACCTGCCAGCCCAGGCATGCTTCCAGGGTTTGTGCCAGGCCCCTGGCTGCTCACGCTGGGAATCATGGGCAAAGGAAATCTGTGATCGATTTTCTCTGGTTTTGCAAAGTTTGCCAGGAGATGTGCCATGCACACCCACCAGAAAAGTGTCCTGACCTTCCCTGATGTTGTTCCCTGAAGTATCACTTGTGAGCTCTGCCTGCAGCAGCACCCAGGATATAGTGGGGGCAGGTGAGGGAAAGCTCTTCCCCACCCTTCTTGGTTCAGCATTATCCCTGCCAGGCTACAGGTGTGAACAGTGTCTTGTAGCTGGATCTTAGCCCTGGACTTACACCACACTCTGTGGCATGGAAACCAGGAAAGTTACAGAGCAGCTCCATTACTGAAATGCATTTCTCATACACATCTCAGTTCTGTGCAGTAGTGAATTCTTAGAAATGTTTTGGCCATGAAGTGGTTCTATGTGCTACCCAGAAGGCGGGCTCTCTAGCTGCCCAGCGGTGGAGGAAGCCAAGGAGAACACTGGCACAGAGGCCAAGGCTGCCTAGCAAAACACCCCTGGGCTTATCCAGGAAGGCTCTGCAAACAGCAGCCTCTGACTGCCTGGACTGGTTCTGTCCTGAACAGTCTCAAAGCAGCTGCCATAACCCAGCATGAGGAAGAGAAAAGGTGTGTTAACGCTGCAAGGCAGTACTGGGGAGAGCTAGGACATCAGGCTGAAACAGCCACTGCTTCCCTGACTGGTCCTCAGCAGTGCTGCCTTGTGATCCAGAGTAGGCCAGCAGCCGCTGCTCCAGAGAATGCAGGGGAGGGAAGAGAAATAGCCCCACAGTTGAAGGCAGCACTAGGACAGTGCCACAAGTGTCCTGCACCACATCAGGGAGCAACCTGGATTCAGCAGCACTTGTGCTGCCCAGGGAGGGGTGAAACATGGTGGGCAGCATGGCTGTCCACTGGTGCGGAATGACCTGCCAGGGAAGCGCTGCACCAGACAGAGCTCAGTGCAGGCTGCAAAGGGGAGGTCTCGCCTGCTCTATCCCTTGGATGGGGAGATGGGGTTGGTGTGGGAGCAGTTGGCAGTTATACACTGGGATTACTGGCCTGTGAGCCTTCAGATTCTCCACTGAGACACTTCGCATGATCCTGTGTCCACCCTCAGAGGTTTTAGCTGATCTCTTCCATTTGCTGAGCTGACCGCAGGTAACAGAAACGAAGAAAACACAGAACTCCAACTTTCCAAGAATTTAAATGAAAACAGATTTATATTCAAAGATGGAAAATACATAAAAAGTAGTATGGTTCCATACGTTGCAAACCTTGTATCCTCAGTGCAAGGCAGCATGTTGTCCAGCCCAGACTAGCAGTGATACCAACCAGGATGAACAAGAAGGTTTCAACAGTGATTCCCTGACTTGAGCTCTGACTAAGGACTTGGGAACAGTGTGCCAGAACACTGATGCAAGAGGAGAACATTTCCTCTGTGGAAATATCTTCTTGCTCCTTGTCTCAGCTCCTGTTCAAGTGCTTCTGCACTCAACAAAATGGACACACCAGTTTCACTCCTTACCTCCCAAGCCCAAGCCAACAGAGACAGACAACTTGAAGAGAAGCGTTAAGAAATCAGTACAGGTATCTGTGATAGAACAGATTCTTGGAAGATACCCACTTTGTGCCTACTAATAGTGTGAAGTGAAGGGTCTCCAGGGACACTGAAATATTGACATGCAAACTATCAGCCACTGTTGGACTGTGCAGTGTGGCTGTTCCCATTCCCTTCCTTGGGCTAACACAAGCCTGGTTCAGATACTGCAGCCTCAGCCACTGAGAGTGGCTGAGTGCTGATGAGTTAATTTCTGCAGCAGTCCTGTTAAAGGCACAGGGCCAGCTGGGTGCAGCAAACACAAAAAGAAAAAAAAAAAAAGAAAAAGTCTGTTGTACATCTGGATATGTTCACCTAGTTAGCCAAAGCTCAGCAGCACTGGAAGAGGATAGGGCTCAGCCACTTTGACCTGCAAGAAATTTAGAAACACAATTCAGTGGAGGACATAAAAGAAGGGCTCTGCTCAGCAATCCCAGTATGACACACCTGCAGTTATCTGTGCTGATCCCACATGCTGTCTTTCTTCTACCTAACCTCAGACACAAGTAACATCCCCTGGGCACATCAACAGACATGTACAGAAATGAAACATTTGAGTCAAAGACTTTAGGGAGAGGATTTTCTCAGCCACAGAAAGGAAGACAAGACAGGCCCAGATACAATACTTTGCTCAAACATGAATTCCCAGTAGCAGAATCACAAAGAGAACTCTCCAATACCAGTGCAGTGTCTGCAGCCAAGAGCATGGTTTTCTGATACCTCTCCACTCCCAGGTGACACAAATCTAGATCTGCTCATCCACTAGATGCTTCCAACAGTTAACACACTGGACATAGCCATCTGTGTCAGGAGACCCTTACTGGCCCACTCCATATACACCTATTACCAGTCCAGTGTATTACAGTCTCAGTAACCAGTATTTCCAGCTGTGGAGACTTTGTTTACAGTCCTTGCAGACTGCTGCTTCTTATGTTCTAAGCCTTGCCTTCAGCTAATTGCCTCTGCTGCCCATCAGGGCTCTCTGCCTGGCCCCTGTTTCTGATCCATACCTCTCTGCACATTAAGCCACTGCAGCTGACTATTGTAATGTGCAGAAACACTTTCTGATAATACTCGTCCCTCCAGTCCCAGGCCTCTAACAAACTGTTAGCTCCCTCCAGCAGGCTTGTCATTGTACTGCAAGCACACTGTGCACTAACAGGTGCCAAGAACCCAACATTAGGCTCATCTTTCCCATTTTTCCTGGTCTTTTTGCAGTCCTGAAATGAAAGCTTGCCACTGCCCTCTTTTTCCTGCTCTATTTCTAGGTAGTTGGGTGGCCAAGAGATGCTCCAGGTGGAACAGAAATGGAAGAGGTCCTTTGCTCCTCCATTTCCTGGGAAGCTGCAATTGCTGTCTGCCCTCCTGCGCGACTTCTCCTCTTACCGTGTCACTGGGGCTCTACATCATCAACACTGATTGTTTGACAGCACCCTTTCATTCCAGGGACTGGAAGAGAACTGCAGTGAGAATCAGAGAGACAGCATTAGGGGAGCAGTGATTGGGATACTGGCAACATGACAGCCCCTTCTGTGTGGACATTTGTTTGGCATCTCAGGAACCCTCTCCCTGGGTGCCCTGCAGCTCAGCGCCTCCAATGAGCACAGCCCTCACCCAAGATCATCAAAAAAACCCTATGACCCAGGAGCTAGGAAACCAAGCACTACTTGCAGAAGCCTCCTCTCTCCTGGTAGGGCAACTCCACATGTCTCAGAGTGGCTGTGGGTGGCAAGGCTTGGCAGAGGATATGCCCCAGCTCACCTGCTGGATTCTGTACACTGACAGGAGTGTGGAACAGAGGAGGCAAGGGAAGGCTTGTTGGCTGGATGTCTTCTTGCCTGAGCCTGTCCTTGTCCTACTCTTGTCCAGGCTCTGTTGTTTTTCTCTTCTTGCTCTGTTGTTCTTCTTTTATTGCTGTTACTTAAACACTTCAGTTTGAGAAATGTGTCTGCTCCTGACTGTAGAGCAGGCTTGCTGGTGGAAGGCCTGGAGCAGCATGGCTGCTCCTCTGGAGGTGTCTTCCCTTCGGCTGCTGGTGGACCCAGAGTAAGGCACTCCAGATTTTCATAATCCAAACTCTCACTACTTTTCTGAGGGAGAGAAGAGTGGGTTCAGCACTGGCTTGCAGACCCTGAACACAACCCGAACAGCATAACACACAGAAATATCCATCTGAGCCCAGTGCTGACATTTTGGGAAAGGGGGCATCGTCCACCCACCAGGGCCTCTCTCCCACCCCAGGACTCCCCAGTGCCCAGCTGGTAGCACTTTCCAGTGCATGCAGAAGAAGCCAAGCTGCTTGTCCAGAATGAGACACTCCAAGCAAGAATACAAAAGAGATGCTGCTGTAGTGACTGCCCTCTCAGGGTACAGTCCATGCCCCATCCCCTTTTCTGGCTGCAGATCCTTGATGTTCACCTGCCCACAGGGAGTAGTCAGTATCTCCATGAAGGGCTTGATGCCCACACTTTGGTGGTACTGAACCAGTTCGGTGAGCGAGGCGTGAGCCCGGTCTTCCCCCAGGATGACATAGCGTGCATTGGGCTGCATTTGGACCATGTAGTGTCTGCAGCGGTCTTTGCTCCTGGGAAGATGGAAAAACAGATATAGTCATAGCATGGAGCCACAGTGTCTCTCCAGGGCCCAGTCATTGCTTTCTGCACTTGTCTCAAGAGGCCAGATGTGATCAGGAGCCACAGTAACAAATATCACAAAGATGCAGGAGATGCCCGATTCTGGAGTGTCACGCGCTGTGTTAGTAGGTGCTGGAAGAGCAGCAAATTCCTCAAAACTGGGGACAGGAGAACATTGGCAGCTGGATCCAAACTCCAGCAGACTGTACTGACTGCCATGCCTATTGTCCACATTAAAACTTAGTCCTACCCATTGCCTGAGGCTGTACAAAGACCATGCCCTTGTAGCACTCTGATTGCCCCTCTGCAAACTCTCCTCTAGAATTGTTTCATCTGCTTCAGTCAATGCTTCTTCAGCCTGGTTTCTACTCTCAGCCATATTGCGCAGCCTAAGCAAAACCTGCAAGAGACAGACTCCAAAGTGTCCCGTCTGCTACTCCAAAGTGTCTGCAGGAGAGGCAGAGCATCATCCTCACTGGATTCCTCTGTAGAGCAGAGGTTAACTCCTCCAGCCCTGTATAGCTCAGTTTCACAAAATCATAGAACTGTTTTGGTTGGAAAAGACCTTTAAGACCATCAAGTCCAACCATTAACCCAGCACTTCCAGGTGACCACTAAACCACATCCCTCAGCATGATATCTACACCCCTTTTAAATCCTTTTAAAGTGATGGAGACTCCACCACTGCCCTGGGCAGCCTGTTCCAGGGCTTGACAACCCTTTCAGTGAATTAGTTTTCCCTAGTGTCCAAACAAAACCTCCCTGTGCACAACTTGAGGCCATCTCCTCTTGTCCAATTGCTTATTACTTGGGAGAAGAGACTGACTCCCCAGCCTCATTACAACCTCATTTCAGGCACTTGTAGAGAGTGAGAAGGTCTCCCCTCAGCCTTCTCTGCAAGATTGAGTACCTTACCTGTATGTCAAGGTGTAGCCCGGTCGGCTCTGGCTGATCCGAACAAGGAAGCAACCCAAAGGCTTGTTAATCAGCAAGTTTTCAGCTTCCCTAGAAACAGGAAAGAAGTTTTTAATAGACAGCAAGACAGCTGTCTCAGGATGGGAATCCCAGCACAATCTCATGCACTCCAGTCCACAGGGAGGCCCATCTGCCCATCTGTTCCTAGCTAGACGTTTCCAGACTCAGGCTTGCTGTTGCAACAAGGCATGAGCAGGCTGAGGAGGCACAACACTCTCAGCCAAAGCCCCTCCAAGCAGGGTGGCTCTAAACCTGATACAACAGTCTAACTAGTACAATAGCAACAGCTACCTTCCAAGACAGAACACTTTGCAAAGCATCACTGAGATGAGGAGGCTGTGCACATATACATTTCCTGTGCTCCAGGGCTGATGGAAGAAGGCAGGATGCTGTGGGGTACTGGTGCTCAGCACAAGGTAAGCCCAGTGCCTTGGAAAAACACCAGCTTGAATTACAGCAGTCTGGCTCTCTAAACTTCTCACTGGAAAAAGGTCTTCCCCCTCTCGGCCCAACAAAGCATGGCTTTGTGTTTGTTGTGCTCCCTGCTCCAGGCTAAAGGTGACTGCAAATCACCAGTGCAGTTTGGCCTTGCTCTGGCTGCTCTGTTAGGTGAGGCTAAGCTTATGCTGCTGTATGGAGACTTAAATCCAGCAACAGGAAGCACCACTTCAAAAGGATCTAATTTCCAGTGTCTCTGGGAAAGTGGTCTGCTGTGTCCTTCATTGCGAAGTGCTCATGGCTAGCCTATATTCAGATTCAGAGAGTTCTGTCTTCCAGGCACTAATTCCTCTTTGGCACTCTTAGATGCAGGTGAGGGCTTTGTTAATTACCTTAAAAAAAAAAAATTTGCAGCTACCAGGGAGCTGTCAGCTACTATAGTGTCCTTTACTAAGCTAACATGCTGTATAATGTTTCTGAGTAATGTTCACACTGACAAGCTTGGAATGTGTCATCTAGTAAGACTGAAGGAGACTTGCAGCTTTAACAGAGACAAGTTACAAACTGGAACATGATGATAAGTGTGTTCAAATGACAACCATGCTTGGCAGCAATGCTCACACACAAGTCCCACCAAACAAGGGACGCTGGCAGTTAGCAAGCATGCAGCATCATATACTTAATTTGCACACAGGGCAGACTATAGCCAGAAATTCTGATCTATCTGCTGAGCAGGCAGACACTGTCTCGCTACTATCTGATCACTGGCATAAGCAGCATTTCTCCAGTTATCACACTGCTTGGAATGTAGTCGTTGGCTCAGCCAAGAGAGTGAATTGTGAAGCATATCCAGTAGCAAAATTTAAAACATCTAAATAAAAGTTTTCCCCCAAAAAAGCCTGAGAGTTCAAATGCAGAAAGAACTCCATAAGAAAGTAGGGCTTTCTAGATGTCTCTCCCAACCTAAAGGGATGTAAACTCAACCTACGCTGCAACATCTTTTAGATGGGCAGAGATATTGACAAAATCCCTTCCCTTTCCAGTAGCTGGGGGCTTTGGGGGAATCTTGCTATAGGGTAGTCAGTAATACTCTTTAAAATAAATGCACACTGAATTCTGTATTCTCCTACTGTAAAATAAGGTCTCCTCCTGATCTAAACTGAAATATATGAGAAGTCATAATGAGTCAGATCAAAAGTCCATCTTCATTCTCTATCATGGCTCTGCAAAGGGTCTACAACAGGGTAAACCCATGTGAGTAATTCTTCTCCCTTCCCTGCATAGGATCTGTATCTAGAGACCCTCAGTGGACTTGATTCCTAGAAGGTTCCACAGTCTATCCCTTGACCCACATAAAATTTCAGCATTTGCTTGGAGCATTGTGTCACACTACGGGTTTGAAGCTGATGGCCTAAAAGTGAAAAGTTATGCAGGTCACTCCTGTCCCTCTGGCAGGCAAATCCTGGCAAATCCAAAATGCTTCTGACTGCCTGCCACAGCCCAACCTGAGGCCACTGTGTCCAGCATACATACCTCCGACTGATCATCCCATGCAACCAGTTTGGAAAGGCCCCATCATCCTGCATGACCTTCTCGGCCTGTGTCTCTTTGAACCAGCGGAGAGTTGCTCCTCTCTTGAGTTTTCTCATTTTGGCTTCTTCTCCAGTCTGTTCCTCTGTCCCCAGAACAATGCGAGGTGCAGAAGGGTCCATGAAGTTATCAAAAGGGGTGGTCTGAAAGTGGGGAGAGGGGAAAAGAGGGTACGAAAGCAAGGTCAAAGGCAGGGAATAACTTTGGTAATGCTCCCATTCCTGATGTCCCTTAAGATAAGATCAATTGCAAACTATCAGTCATGGCTTTCAGTTCCTCAAAGGTCCTGACCACACTTTTTAACTAACCACAGTAGGAAAGGACTCTCTCACTTCTCGTAACAAGAATAACAACTTTATCCTGGGACCTCATACAGGAGAATATATGCCTGCAGAAGGTGGAAGTAGCAGGAAACCAGCACAGCTGGCCAAGGGGCCCCAGACAGAGCCAATATTGCTACCTCTGTTAGCTTGCTGCGTGGCCGTGGCACTGGTGGCTGTGGTGGCTGATCAGGCTGACAGGGATAAGGCTGAGCATACTTCTTTCGTGGCTTGGGGACTGGAAGGGACATCCTTTCTACAATAGGAAGAAATTAGTTGAAATTTAGTACCAAGATTCATGGGATCCATCCCCCACATGCCCAGGATAGGCACAGGTTCTGCTGCGCAGATTATGTGGGAAAGACACAGATTGGCACTCCTCCTGCCGCAGCCAGGCAAGCAACCTTCACCGCTCTGCTTCTGCCCCCCACAGAGAAATACATGCTTTCAAATGGCTGAAATGTCAGCACCTCCCTGCTTGCTGCACTGATGGAGCCCCTAGCCCCCAGGGATCTGAGGGCAGATCATCATCACCTGGAACTTAGAGCACTTCGAGGTGATCATCACACAAGTGGTCATGAATGGGGACAGTGGGAGTGGGAGCAACTCACTCTGTGCCTCTGCTTCCATTGCCAGCAGCAAGCTTCTTTCCCTCTCTGCCTCCTCCTGTAGCTGCTGTGCCTGAGCTCTCAGCTCAGCCATCAGTTTTAAGTACCTCTTCCTGCATCTGAATCCCCTGAAAACTGTTCAGAGAAAAGCTGTGGTTAGAGTAAGAATGCTGTTCATGCCTTTGTCACTCCCTGGGAGAAGAGTACTGGGTGATGTTCCTTCACACAGTGCAAAGCCCTCAACACTTGAATCACATTAATAAAGAGTAACACAAATTCTGCTGAAAGCAGGCAGTCAAAACCACATGAGAAATGTCATCTACTCTATCAGCTGCCAGATCAAGGATTTAAAGACCATCAAATTACAGATCTAAGCTCTCATCTCTAACACCAAGGCATTGAATACCTGTTGTGGCTTAATCCCAGACAGCAACCAAGTGCCACACAGCTGCTCACTCACTCTTCCTCTTGACCCCTGCCCCAGTGAGATGGGGAAAAGAATAAATAATAATAAAAAAAAGATAAAACTTGAAAGTTAAGAACAGATTAATTAATAAACTAAAATGTAGTAACAATAAAATAATAGCAATCGTAATGA
>JANIJG010006125.1:0-33751 GCA_024611175.1 Megaceryle torquata
TCACAGACAGTGTCTGCTGCCAGCAGTGATAACACCCCGTGTTTAGAGTTACTACCAAGGATTGGTGTGCAGACCAAAACCACTGCTGGATCTCATGTACCACATTGGGGGTGCAGAAAGGCCACACCTGCAGGGAGGAGTGGACAAGACAGCTGATCCCAAACTGACCAACGAGGGATTCCAGCCCACATACATCATATTTGGTATAAAGCTGAGGGATCTCGAGGGTCTCTCCCCTCTCTTTTCTCTCTTGTCCTGCTTTGCCAGCTTTGCTTGGCTTGTCTCAGGTCCTCTTTCAATTTCTTCCTCAGATTATCTGAGAAGGACTCTGTCAGTTCTGCCTTTGGTCCTGATCTGTGTGTTCTTGAATTTAGTTCCAGAATCCAACTCCTGAACACAGCTCCTGTCTGATGCTGGGCCCACTCTGGGACCCTGCAGTGCCTGCTCCACAGCATCAGTGGTGACAGTGACGTAATTGCCATCAGGGGTGTTGAATTCGATACTGATTTTATGCATAT
The DNA here is from genome assembly GCA_024611175.1 of Megaceryle torquata. NCBI lineage: Eukaryota > Metazoa > Chordata > Aves > Coraciiformes > Cerylidae > Megaceryle > Megaceryle torquata. The sequence goes on from JANIJG010006125.1 coordinate 519, forward strand.
TTGTATACATTCATTTTTATTAGTAGTATTTTAATTCTCATTAAATGTTCTGGTTTACTTTTCTAATTGCTAAGTCTCTCTCCCTTATTCCCTTTATCTTCCCCTTTGGGAAGGGAGGGGGGTGAGCAGAGAACCTCTGTTACAAGTCTAAGGGGCTGACCCTAAAATGTGACACATCTGGACTAATATACTATTCTACTTAGAGGCTTCCTGCTGTGTTTAAAAGTGTATTTCTGTTTCTAGAGGGGAAAACATCTAAAACACACTGGAGAAATTTGGTAACGTGTGAATATACAGCTGCTTCTTTGAAGAAGAATGTGGAGCTGGAGCTTATGGGAAAATCTCCTCATACTTGCCAATGCTGGTACCCACCTTATACCCACCTCCTGATTCTGTGAGGAAACACAGAAAAAGATAAGATAGAGAATGGAACTAAAGGTGATAAATCCTGCCAGATGTACTCTATGTTGACATTGAAAATATATTATTCAGTTACAAACCTCCTCCCTTCCTCATTTCCCATAAGCCAGTATCCCAGTTAGTGTAACAAATATAGTGCAAATATAGACTGCAGTGCTAGGCTTTGAAGCAAGCTGGCACCACACAGAGGGAGGGTCAATATGATGAAAGTGCTAGGAAATTAATGTTTTCATACAGCTAAGAGTTACAATGCACCTTCCTTAATTACAAGGAACCTGTATCATGGCCAGTGTTCACTCTTGAAATAACATCATCCTGGTTGTAAAAAAAATACTAATAATAAATTCAGGCGGTTTTTTGTCTGTCCATAACACAGCGTGCAAAGACCATAAATATTGGTGCCACCAACTAGGGTAATTTCTTATTTAGGACTTACAATTCAGTGAACGTCATGACCTAGAAGCTTTGCTAGAAAGGTAGCAAAGCAAGTGAAGCAGAGTCTAGCAGGTGTTACTGGTAATTTAGGAGCAGACTATTTGACATTGCAATGAGATATGAAAATTAAATCTCTCTAGAGACACAATCCCATCTCTGAGTATTTTGTTTGTCAATATGTAAAGAGTCACACATCTCAGAGTGGCAGAGTATGAATTATTCAACATATTACTCCTCTGAGCACAAAGCTTTTCTTTAGACAGTGTCTGAAGAATGCGTATGTGTCAGAGAAGGAGGCATCAACAATCGCCAAATGGCAACTGAAAGGCATGTAAATGTTGCAATAATAAAATTTGCCCCAACACACTGGATGTACCTGGTAGTTTTTTAGTGAATTCCACAAGAACCTGCACATGACTGGTAGCCATTTCTGTTAAGATCAGAAAATTTCCTTCGGCACTGAATTCCTCATGTAACTGTTAAAAATTAACCCAAACAAAATCTGTTAATATTCATTTTCACTTCACATTTGCAAGCATGAAATACAAGAATTATTAGATTGGATCAGGCAAGAGGTCCATCAAGCAGTGTAATTTGTCTCTGATGGTTGTCAAAACCAGGTATTTTGGTATTTCGTAAGGCAATTTAAGTCAAGGAAGTAGACAGTGTCTTTCCTCTGGAACAGCTGTCTCACTTTCAGTCATGTCCAGCAATCTATGATTTAGGCACTTCCTGAGCTAGAAGTTCTATGTATACCTCGGCATTTAACCTTGTTATCCATGAATTTGTCTAATAATTTTTTTAATGTATTTTTGGTTTTCACCCCCTCAACCACCTATGGAAATAAGTCCCAGAAATTAGTTGTGGGTTATTCAAACCTGCCCCTGTAAGAGTCTTCTTTTTAGTTTTCAGAGTTGATGTCTTAGGAAATAATTTTCTACAGACATTTTGGTTTTGCTCTTATCTTTTTTTAGGATTGAAGATGACAATCTTGTAAAATAAAAAAAAAACCTGTCAAACTCTTTTTTTTTTTTTTCCCCCCCCCTCTATTCTCCTGGTTTCCCAACTTTTTTCCACCCTACCACAAAAAAATGGGAGCTCTTAAGGAAAATGGAATCTGTAGAAGGTAGAGAGGAAAATGAAAGAAAAGGGGATAAAACAAAAATCCAATCTCGGAAAATGTTGAGAATTTGGATTAATTTTTTTTTTTTTTTTTCAAGCTTCCAGGCTAGTGTCTTTATAGAAAAGAAGCTTAATGACAAGGGGAACTCAAATTGCTGCCTATACTGACGATGCAAAAACCAAAGCTACAATCAACAAAGGTTAGATTTGAGCATGAAAGTGTATTTCCAGAGCTGAAAACTTTCTCTTAGCATTTAAGTTTGATAAACAAAGATGTGGTCTAACTGTTCACTGAATGGGAAAGGTTCTGCCCACTTGTGGCATATTTTAACCGTGAGCGTTTACCCATAGTTTGCTCTGCTACCTACAAAACCTACTTATGTTAAGTACAAATATTTTCTGCCATGTAACCCTCAGCTTCATTATCTGCATCTCAAAAATGAATTAATCAATGTACTTACTAGTTTTTTTGACACTTCCTGGGGTAGTTGTTGTTTACTATATGAATCCATGATGTAATCAAGAAGGTTCTGTTGTTCTGGGGTAAATTCTACTTTCTCCTATACTGGCAAGAAAAAAAGCCCATCATGAAATGCAGTCATAGTAATGATCTAGCACCTCTTATTTTAGGCAAAAGCTGTATTTCCTACCCTTGGAGACCAATCAGAGAAGAGGGTTGCTTTTCACTGAGATTTCTGTAGCAGTGTATAGAGGAGAGGTATAAAATGCTTCTAAACTGCATAAGTTTGTGTGGGTTGTCATTAGAAATAAGGAAACATTTAGCAAATAACTAAATATGCTCAAACTTTAATATCACACCTCACTGTATGTGATATATACCTGACATACATATCATAGGAAAAATACTTCATGGATTTTATGGATGTTTTACTGAGTTTTGAATAAAAATACTATTTTTAACTTCTTAACTTTCTTATACTCAAGGCATTTCCTTGACTTGCTGAGATGGAGCTTTAATCAATAGAGATAGCTCCAGAGTATGCAGGTACTCTATATTTGCTGTACTAGCCACATTTAGCTCAAATATCACCACTAATGTATAAACTATTGCAAGAATTTTATTACCCTATATATTTTAGTTGTAGATGTCACTTGTTTCATGTCATGGCCTTCGTTATCTTCATTGACTGTCTGATCTGGGGGCTGTTTCACATTTTTCCGTAGCCTTTTTGACTTACATTGTATTTCTGTTAACAGACCTAGAACACATAATACAACAGAAGGCAATTGCATTTATATATGCCTCAGGTACTGAATAGATATATAAAAATTCCCTTGAATGCCCTTTACACTAACAAACCCACTTACCTGTGCAGATCGTTTCCTGATCACGTCATTATCTTTGGGTGTGAGTCTAATGAGACATACTAAGTACACACTAATGAGTAGCCTAACCCAGCAGGAGCCCATCTGCAGAGGAAAACAGTTGGTTCTAGTGACCCAGCATCCACACAGTGTGCATATCATTGGTCTTGCTTTGGACCAGCTCTAATCTGGTTTTACAAACAGAAAACCCCTTAGCAATGGGAGTGAACTGGAGTGTGTCTTTGGTTTAGTTTCACCCAAAAGAAAATCCCTTCGTGTGCTCCAAGATATGAACCAAAGTGCAATAAATGGGAACAACTGTAAGGCTGTCATCAAAAGTGTGCTCCTCATCCAATCCAAACCAGTAACCAAGGTGCAGCTGTTCTTATGCAAAGAGCACTGGATGTTTTCAATAATTTTTAAGTAATATTAAGTGCAGAATCTTCACAGAGAAAGCCCACTCAAAAGAGAGGACTTCACGGCTTTGGCCACTACAGTGTCACTGTACAGATAGACCAACAACTGAAAATGTAGGCTCAGAAGTAACTCAGTCTGGCAAAGATACCTTCAAAATATATTTCTTTAACATGTTACCCGATTGCCTTGCTGGTTTGTGTTTCATTGTATTAGAGGACTGAACAAAGCCCTGGTTCTACTATTAGATTTTCACTTACCCTAATAAAAGGAATTTTGCATTTGTGGGTTGTTTTTTGGTTTTGTTTTTTGTCTAGACTATGTTTCGGTACCTTGAACCAGAGAGCATCCTTGTGTGGATGTCATAAAAAGTAGCAATTTGCTTATGCTAACAAAAGAAAGGGACAGTAAGTACCCTACACAACCTGTGGAAGACATCCAGAAAGCAAAAATTAAATAGTAAGCAGCTAAGTAGTCATCTAAAAATAAATCTATCATCACAGGACTTCTTGTCTTTCTTTTTTATTTTTTGAGCTTCTTTCAAGTACCCTTCCCATTCTTCACCTTTGAAATGCAGAGTGAGTATGTGATGGTGGGGGAAGATACCATGAAAACAGTGAATTTCGTTGTGAATGTTTTTAATTTCCTGTTTAAGCACTATATAAAATAACCTACCTGAACCACTGAGAGAAGAGGAAATTTACATGATTAAAATAAGACCTGCAAATAATACCTTGAAAGGGGGGGGAATAGCAATGATGGAGATAATAATTGGGATTGAGCCATGTAATTTGTGCTGCTGCACAGCTTCATAGATTTCTTTTTCTAAACCATTCACTGCATCCTTTGGTGGTGGTAATGGGCTTGTATTGTTTTCCACCAGCTTAGTATCTGGTCTACTGTCTTCCTAGGAAAAATTTGGTTTACATTTGCCATAAGCAGTAAACCAGATTTTTCTCATGCTTCCTGGTACTGAATAGCACCTTGATGCCTTATTTTGGCTCCATTTAAGTTACCTGTAAAACTCATGTGAAAGATGGGACTTTACTTTTTACCTCAGAGATAGCTAGGTTTTAATGGGTATTACTTGGGTATCACCTTCCAGGAAGAATGCCAGAACCTGGGTCTTCCCTAGGTAAATATTTCACTCAAGAAATTTGCAGTTTATTTCAAAGTGACATCAAATGACTGAAATTGATGGTTAGTAATATTGATCTGTCTGTGCTAGTGTATAAAGGGCAGGAGTAGGACTGTTGAGTAGCCATAACATAGATATTTATAAGAATTTGTCTCCTTGTTCAGAGGGAAAAAACAATCCACAGAGCTTGTAATTACAATTCTACAAAATGAGTAAGTAAAACAAAGTTCAAGGTAACCTTCTATTTTCCTAGGCTTTTTTTTTTTTTTTTTTTTTTTTTAGAAACAAATGCTCAATACTACTAGAAGATTCATGTTTTACTGTGCTGGGTTGCCTTGAACTAAAAGCAATTATACAGCACACACTTACTGAAAAGCCAATAAATAGTACCTTGCCCAACATCCTCATTGCAGTGCATTAGAGCATGCTTATGGTTAAGTCATGAGCAACACAAGATACCCCGGGTTTCCATTGCAGAGAGAGTCAGATGTCAGTGGCATTCACTGACTTTTATTTCATATGTGCCAGTTTGTGAAAATGATAGGGCAGTTTAAAAGTTTTATGTGTGTCCAGTCAGTATTATTTACACTGACCTAATTTTTTTTGAGTGATGGGGGTTTTTTTGTCGCACTCAGGCTATTTTGGACTCTCAACATTTTTGAACAATGGATCCGGGATCAGCACCACAGGGGAGTTATTTTCCTCTGACACTTAGGGAAACACTAAGTGTTGTCATCACAGTGGTGATGTCTGCTCATATATTTATGTACTATTGCTCGAGAATATGTCATATCTCAGGATCTTTGTAGCCTGTTCAATTTGCAGAATGAAAGACTAATTACATTAGGCTGGCAATGCATTCAAAATATTAATGGAGCTTATTGTTTCTCACAAAACTGTATTTAATATAGCATCTTCTGATCAGATTGAGGGATAAAAGTATATTAAAAATTCCAAGTAGATTAATTTCCTGTATGAACCTAAATTGGTTTCACAGGTATGTGTATGTTAAAATGATTGGAGCCATCAAGAAAAATAAATTGTAGCCTTGTTCATAGAAGGCAGAAGTGCAGATGTTTGGAGACCGTTTTCAGGAGCAAGCAAGCTTGGCTGACATTTTACTCAAAATGGAGTTTTAAAAATGTTTAAAATCACATTGAAATATCCCTGTTGTTCTAAGTTATCCATTGCGAAGCTCAGTTTATAAGCTGTCAATCTGATTAGAGTATTCACTTTAATATGGAACATTATTAAATCAGTTTCATTTCTGGACATAATTCTACCTATGTGCCTATATGCAAGGCAGTTAAATCTATAGTGCCATGAGAAGAGCTAATGAGGCTATAAAAAAGGGCCAGCCCTTAGCAGGCTTTGCCTGATTGCTGGGTGAGGTCTGGGAATGTACACTTGGCACATCTGCGTAAACTTCCTGCTAGCAGTTATCTTTTCTTGAAAACGACATTGTTTGAATGCCAAAATTTGGGCTTGGCTAGCAAGAAGTTGACAGGGAGTGCTCCAAAAGGAGTAGCAAAAGGAAGCACTAGGACTTTCCTGCTCTGGCTTCCACAATACTGCAAACTCCTCACTCCTGGGGAGTTTCCCGTAGACTCACTTCCCCTAACTGCTGCTTCTTCTACCCGCTCAAGCAGACTAATGGCTGCCATCTCGTGCAGGACAGCCCTTCCTTCACCATTTTCTCAGCTCTTACACCACTGTGTCCCTGACCAACAACTAAGTATAAGTGCATTTATCTTTTTCAACTGGATTTGATGCACAGGCACAGTATCATCTTTAATAAGCCTTCCACCTGCCAGATGACACTTTTTCTAGCTTCACTGTTAAAACCAGCTTAATTCAACATAGTATTTGATGCACATTGTGACAATATGATGCAAATACCTGTATACGTACATTCAGCCAACATGCCCATCTGCTTGCATTTCCTTAGACGGCATTCCTGGCATTTTCTCCTCATGTACATGTCCATCTCACAGTTGCCTCCATTTTTACACTTGTATACTGCATTTTTTGTGATACTTCTTCTGAAGAACCCTGCACAACACAAAAGTGACAGATAAAATATGACGCTCAAAGAAGCAAAGTAATCAAGTGGAAGAGCACTTTCAGCTCTGTTGAGATTTCTTAATAATACATGTTCTGCTGCACTGCAAGGTTTTTTTTCATTGCCCAGATGACTATATTCTTTATATTTGTATTGACAACATATCAAAGTCATATATTTTAATAAATCAATGTGATAAATCATGGGCCTAAACATTTGACATTAGTGCAAAATAAGGTCCTGGAACTGTGCATATTGGGAAAATTCAGACCCAAACCTGAAACCTGCCAGGACCAGGCTGAGCACCAGCACTAGAGCTATAGGGTAATACCACACAAATAGCCAGTGGAAAAAAAATACGAGTCTGTTAAGTTTCTTGAGGTACAAGACATGCAGAAAGAGAGTTGAGTAAGTCAGCATTCCCTCAGCTCCTGAAGCTGCAAAAGCTCAACATATTGATCTGCTTGCCCACCCTCAAATTTAATAAGAAAGCTGTATCATATCTGCCAATTGTACATGTGGCCTCCTCTGTTTACAAGATACTCCGGCCACATTCACTAAATATTGTCCACCTGAGGAGTTAAACACTCACCTAATTTCACCTGTGCAGGCAGTTCTATTGGTATTGATTGTCACTGGATTCTCTCCTATATTACACAGTGGTAATTGCAAACAGCAACTGATCCAAGAAATGAAGACGACCTTTCCTCAGCTTGTCCAAGCCTCCTATCTGGCTGCTGCCTAACACTCCTCTGGCAGTGGCAGTGTTGGCAAAATTTGGAGTGCTCAAGATATTAAATATAATTGAGTAAAAGAGTCATCTCGGAAAACATAGCCTTGGCTACCAATGATGACTTGAAAATTTCTCAATTTTTTAGTGTGGCTCACTGTGCATTCTGAAATAGACTCCTGGGAGCTTCTGCTGATACATCACTGATTTATAGCACACTTCAAACTAGAGTTCTGCATAAATTTACATTAACCAGAGCTATTCACAAAGGTTTTGCTTTCTTATCACCACTGGCTGGCAAAATAAAACCACCACCATTTTCCAACCTGGCACTTTGATGCACTAAGAGAGGCATCAGATAAGACCCAGTCTCTCATACTCAGGTTGTAGCACAAATTCAGATATGAATATGAATTTCTGTTCATTGCAGGATTTTTCTGTGTGTTTTCAGAATGCCTTCAGCTAAGATAACTTCCTGATGAATCTTGATGAGATGACAGATGATGTGATGATTTTGCCATTGTCAGATGACCATTTCCCAACCTCGGCCCATGTTGTTATAGTTGCATAATCTCTTCCAAGCACCAATATGTAGCTACCAGTAAAACAATTCCTCTATCTGGTAACAAAAAATCTGGCCTTTCTCTGAATCTGTTGTAATTCCTGCTTGAAATCTCTTTCATGCTGTCTCTTTTATTGGCTGCTTTTCAGATAAATACAGTTGACTGGCATCAGTCTCTTTTGAAATGCAGATTGCTTAGAACCTCCAGCAGCCCTCGGCATTATTTTTATTCATCATCCACGTGGTGCTTAATACATTACCATTTACTGGTCAGGGAAAGGAGAAAAAGGCCTGGATTTAAGCTGTAGGCTCTCAGTGTCAGTTAAAAGCAACTGCATCTGCTTTACATAATTTATGAATTTTATTTGTTAAATTTAAATCCTGTAATTTATGATGCATATTGATTTGTAGTAAATGTTGAAAAGTTCTGCACAAATATTTATGACATTCTAAGTCTGACTGATTTTATCTCTCCCACTTCCTACAAGGTCTGCATTTGCTTTTTCATGAAGGAGCAAAGAGAAAGTGTTAGCAAATGAATTTTTTTAAGTATGTAAGAATGTGAAAGAAGAATGCAAAAATACGGGTGCAAGCTAGGAACCAACAAGATTCAAGCATTCATATATTTTCTTTTAAAATAAAGTTTTTGAAAAAGTGACATGATGTGAAATGAAAAGGTAATTTTTTTTTTTTTGGCAAAAATGTAATTTTAACCCTACTCTTGCTTCAGTTGTATCATGAAGTGTCTCTCGAATCATTGCCTTTTTTTGTTTGTTTGTTTTTGAGCAAACTTTTTCATCATTAGTTTTGAAATTAGCTTTTTGGTATGAATGGAATTTCTCTATATGTTATTCACTAATAATTCAAAACAAACTTAAGCTGTCTGAAATATTTTGTGTGACTTTCTGCATAAGCAGTTTTACAAAAATTCAGAAATAAATCACAAATAGCATCTATTAAACCAAGGAAAGAGGAGCCCCAAAATCTGAGGGTTTTTCTGAAACAGTCAACTTCTATCTGATCTTCCCAAAATGTAAAATGCTTGTGTTTGTTGGAAATGTTGAATTTGCTTTGTTCTCTTAGTCATTAATATGATTAATTATGGCTAGGCTGCTCAAATCTTACCAATGCTGCTTTTTCTTATGGAAATTAGGAAAGTTAAAGGAGGACAGCTGTTAGAAGTGTACATGAAAGATTTATAAATATCTCTGTTTGCCATCCTGACGGCCAACTGCTTTGGGTTTTTCAATTTAGAAGTTTTTGAAGTCCACAATTTGCTAACAAAACACCTGCTCTGTTCTGTCAGACTATCAGGATATGCTCTGGTGTTCCTTCCACCTGTACCCATGTGGTGGGTGTTATCGTGAGGAGAATATTAAAACAGGACCCTTCTTTGCAAGTATTCTCAATCTGGTGTGAGACATCAAGCATTATCAGGAGTGCTTTGACAGACTGGAAAAACTCAAGTAGCTTTTCTCTCAGGAGAACTTACTCTGTAGCTTTACTGAACAAGTACAAGACTATGTCATGCTTGTTCTGTAACATCTGAAAATGGCCCTTAAAACCCAGTATCACTATACAAGCTGAAGCTCTACCAAGAAGTCTTTCAAGTCTGTCTGCCAAGGTTGTCTCAGTAATGCCCTCTACTGCAACAGGCTATAAAGCACAGTTTATTGCTCCCTATACTGTTACAATGCCTGAACTGCATTCTTGATGAACCACAACTGTGAGGCTATTCTTGTTAATCAAGGCAGCATTTTCTACAGTGATATACTAGAGGTGAGAAAAAACCTCAAAGAAGTCTTTTTTTTTTTTTTAAGGCAAATGTTGTATGAGAACAAATATTCTGTCTAATCTGCTTTTGCATACTATGTAAAATATTAATGAACAAGTTCATACTTTTTTGTTAATGGGTGGTAATGTATTAAAAAATATACAGAAGCATATACTCCTGCCTGTATCTTTAGATTAATATTTTCATAAGGGACAATAAATAAGATCTTAGTATTGTTCCTTCATCCCAAGAAAGAAGAAAAAAAAAAATAAAAGGAGGGTGTTGCTGAATGCATTACCCAAGAAAGAAATGGGAAAAAAAAATTAGCATATTCATCACAGAGGACTGAATGCCATAAAAATATATGCAAAGCCTCTCCCTTCGAATAAGAATGTCCATTAATGGATCAAGGGTGCTGCAAGGTGAGCACTAGTCCTGCAGAAATGTATCTGTGTATTATTTTGGATACACATTGAGCATGAATTAGCAGTCTTGTTGCCAAAAAAAAGAAGAGCTAATCTCATATTTGGATGTGAGACACGTGAGGTAGCTCTTCTAACTGCACTGATAAGAGCACAACTGAAGTACTGAGCCCAGTTTTCATTGCCATGCTTTGAGGGTAATGTATACCCATGTGAAAAATTGCACAGGACACGAGAATGATCAGAGATCTAGAAAACATAGTAACACCTTCATCTTGTCAAACAAAATTACTATCCTCAGCACATCTTTTTTACTGAATCAGCTGGTACTTTAATCACCTCTAAAGTTTATTATAGAAACAGAATGCATTATCTTTAAATAATTCAACTTTTACTATGTTTGATCAAGAGTACTATTCTTTGTAATTGATGCTGTAGTCATGAAACAAAGTGAAAACATAAAATAAATTATACCAATAAAACAGTAAAATTATAGTTACTTAGAGTAATTCAGGCCGAATCAGAAATGAATGCATATTTCCTTTCACCATGGGTTTTAGTCTGAGTATTTACCTGCTGGTTTTAACTGCTTTCCTAGAACCATTCTTTAAAAATTACAGAGATTGTAATTGTAAGTTTTTGAAAAATTGCTAGAATATTTAATAATGAAGTTAATAAACAGTAGAAATAGATTACTAATAAAGTAAATGTATCTTCACATTAAATTTGAGTTTAATCTGGTTTATAATGCCAGCATTCATATGAGTTAATTCATGTTTTTACTTTGAGACTATTCACACAGATAGCAGAAAGAAATATATCTCATATTTATTACAAGTATTATTACCTATAAGACCCTTGACTGTATTCAGATTTAGAGTGGTTGACCAGTGTGGTCTGCTGTGCCTGCAGAAATTAATTTGTAAGAGATAAAACAAACCCCCCGTGTTTGTCCAAAGTCCACTCTCAGTGACAGTGAGCTCCACATTAAGATATTTTAGTGCTTTATAATGTCCATGATTTAACTTTTATCAATAAAATAGAAATTATAATGAAATATTTATTCACAGAACAGAATGAAAAACTGGGGTGTTGCTTTCCTTTCTGTAATGTACCTTAGCCGTGTCACAGAGTAATCATCTTTAGGTATGTTAGTTATTCTATCATCATAACTTTTTGTCCTTCTCTGATAAAATAACTGTCAATCACGCTTTTGATAATGGCAATGATTTTTTTATATCAGATCTATCCTGATATCAGCTTGTGAATATTATTCTCCTAAGAAGCAAGATATTTATCCTACAGATTCCATCTGTTTCCTGAAGAAGATCCCTCCCTAGTGATAGGGGCTATCCCCAGAAAAAGGTCTGGAATTAGAAACCCTTTAATTTCACAAACCTAAAGACAACCACCATATCCTTTCAGAGCTGAGGGAAAAAGATTATCTGGAAACAGCTTGCAGGTGAGAGCTGGGCAGCCCAGCACTGAACTCCCAGGGACCTCTGTGGGTTTGGTTCCTTCCACAGGCAGAGAGCTGCATGAACAGCCTTCAAGACAGCAGAGCCAGGATGCCAGGCCCTAACAAGGAAGGCATTCTGCAGTTTACCAAGTGCTAATGATGGCTCAAGAGCTGTAGGTTGGCCAACTGTGCTCTATAATCAAAGGACAAATGGTGAAAGACTTTGCCAATCTGTCTTGGGGAAAATACAGAATAGCGTACACCAGATCTGTAATCTCCAAAATGTTTAATGACTCAGATAAAATTAAGAAGAAAGGAAAAAAAAATATTCAGAACCTGCTGTGCTTATTAGCTGAATTGTATTCTGTAATTGATTTCATCCTACCTTTGCATCCTTCACAAGTAAGAGCATTGTAGTGGTACCCAGAGGCTTTGTCACCGCAGACCACGCAGAGCTCTTCTCCTTTCACTCTTCCTGTGGAGTGACCCAGTCTAGGCTTCTTGGCTGCAGGAATATCCATTATCTCTGTCTCCCTTGTGAAAAAGGTCTCTGAGGGTATTCTCTTGAGTTCATACATCCCAGGTGAATACCATTCCTCATGCTGCGGAGGATAGAAGCCTAGGTTGGAGTAATAAGGTGGTGATGAAATCTGAGGCTGAACTTGGGGAAATGGCACACTGTTGTACTGTGTGTAAGGTGACACATCTGCCTCTTGCACTGGAGAACTCATTGGCTCTGAAAGGACACCTGGAAAATAATAATGCAAACCCAATTTCTATTACTACCATGAAACTGAAGTTATTAAAAATGCTTCTACATCCAGACATCCAGCTCAAAAACAAGGCATAAACATAGATAGCATTATCTGAGCTCAGATTTGCTGTGGTCCTGGTCCTACACAAATATATTGCAAGATATTTTATAAGTGACTTTATTATTGGTGGACTGTCCAGAACTGGCACATTAAAAAAAATCTTGAAAGATACCATGTGGCTAATCATATAAATGTTCAGTTTAAAAGAAAGAGCAATCCACACCACAGAGAAGCTAGCAAGCTGAATTAGGTCTTGCAGTAGAAGAAAATAAATCAAAAGCTAAAAATTCTGTGACATTGGTGAAAGTTAGATCAAGACTCAAACATCGTGTTCATTTCTATTTAATTCTGAATGAATATGCCATGGCAGGGAGAAATTTCACTGGGAAAGATAACAAGAGTGAGGCTTTATTAGAAAACTAAGAACATGAAATGAACCTTCAAGAAGAGCCTGGAAAGAGAAAGTGAGGTTACTATAAAGGAACAGGGAAGATATTCCTAACATAAGTAATGAAATGTAACCTTCTACCCATCCAGCCATCAGTGGCCACCTAGGCAGCCTCTGCAGCCTGGTCTCCAGCCCCTACAAGCCTGTGTCTGTTCTGACATAAAACACCTTTTTAAGCCAGAATCATACACTTCTGAGCCAGCAACAAACCTGGTGGTGGTAAAAGGAATAGCAACCTTTACTGTTGGGATCAACACAGTGTCTGATCTACCTTAACTTTGAACATTAAGTAGTAGGATCAAAAGTGCAAACAACTTGAGTGTCATTGTTTTCTGCACTTTGAGTACAACAACATCTAGCAGTCCCTGGATGGCGTAATTAAAATCAAGCCCATGTCAAACATCTGAAAAGAGTAGTTTAAAAGTTATTTGTAAGCTGCTTATTTTCTGTGAGAGAAAGCCACATCGTGCTGTTTCATGAAAACAGTGGCACAATTCCTTCAATAATTCCAAGAAGAGAAACTGAGAAAAATAGTGCATGTTTCCAGGAAGATGCCGAGTCCAACTTTTACTGGAGTCAACTGCAGTATTTACAAGGAAGTCATAGATTAATGTTCACTAGTGATCATTTCTTAACAGTGCCTCAGTAGCACTCTAAAAACATTTTTGCTGACATAAAATTGGCTCCCTGGCAAGTCAGCTTTGCTTCTGAAGAATCAGAAACAATGAAGAAATGCTAACAGTTAAGAAGATGTAACATCTGTATGGAAAATAATAATTATAATCTATAGCAGGGGATACTTCCCTCTCCTTTGTCTCACTTCAGTTAGTGCCAGAAACTAACCTTTCATTTCATCTACTTGCTCTGACTCCTTCTGCCCTCCTACTTTACCATGCTGCAGAGGCCATATTGTCCACAGCACATCTTTGCCAATAGCAAGTATTGAGGTCCCAGTTCAAGAATAAGCAGCAAGATGTACATCTGCAAAAATGTGACACAAAACCAAATGAGAATAATGGTGCCAGTTATTGTTAACAATTAGCTTGATTACGGTTACATTTATTTGCTCCAGAAGAGGCCAGCGCCCTGAGTACTATACTAGCAGAAGCAGAAAAATCAGAAGACACTCTCCAAACAGAAGTATAAACCTTTTAAATAAACAGAATAGATGTACGGAGACCTGAGGTGAAATACAGACATCCGAGTACTCTATGGAAGAGCCTGGAGGTGAAGTTATAGCATCATGCATCAAGTGCAAACTGTCACTGATACCTGCCAGCTGCAGCAGTGACAAAACACGTGAAAGGTGAGGACAGCAATGATTTGATGCTGACCTTTATTGTTCAGTATAGGTTTAATGAGTGCGTGGCCTTTCTAGAATTATATTTACTGTTTATTGAGACCACTGCTCATTAAGACTGGCCAAGGTGCTTCAGGTACAGATGCCAGTGTTAATTATGAGATACACAACCATTATAGCAAACGTTCAGCCTCTCTTTGGAAAGCAATCTGTTCCCCATGGAGACCTAAATTGCCATTTGCTGGTTAGTAATTACTTAGTTAACTGACTTTGCTAAAGGAAAGTGGGACAATCTGAAAATGAAAAGAAAGAAACTGTTGATTTTAATTTTATGCTATCCACAGGAAATACCACAAAAACTCTATACCCACCTCCTGAACTGCTTGGGCCTCTGAAAGAGTAAGACAACACTTCTACAGGAAAAAAAGTAATCTGAGAGCTTGTTAAAAAAATCTCAGGACTGCTAAAGAACTGCAGTATATCCTGAGACAGTATTGTGTGTTTATTTATATCACTATAGATTCACTTGGGTTAAAGATGTTTAGAAAAATCTACACAATCATTAATTCTGCTTCTGTTGGAAAAAAATAATCTGAGTCTTAATACATGAAGTTAAATAAAGGGAAAAAAATTCAACCAGCCTGTATCGCCTTTTTCCTTCTGCGTCAGGCAGATAATTAAGCAATTCAGTTGAATTTTGTCCATGCTCAGAGCAATGGAAGGGAGAAGGAAGAATAGGCAGGGTTGAGAGACACTGAGAACATGGTCTTGTTTTATGTAAAAAAGCTTTACAGCTAAAACTCCAGGAAGTGCTTAAATACTAGTTATGGAAACCAAACTGATTTTTAAAGATTGTAACTATGTAGGTGTTCTTCCCACTTCAGCATAAAGGTGGTTTGTGGGTCTTTTTGTTTGGTTGGTTGGTTTTTTTAAGCAGACCTGTTTGAAGGGCTTGCTGAGTATCTGTATTTCATCCATAGATATCAGCCAGCTTGGTCTGATTCAGCATGACACCATTCTCTACCCAGAGCAGATCGAAACCAAATGTCAAATTATTACTTTTTCCACAGAATTGTCAATGAGTCTAGAATTAAACATTGCAATAAATTATCTGCTCTAAAGAATTAGTGATCCAAAATAATTCCTAAAAATAATTGTTTAAAAGTGTGGAGATGTTCCATAAAGACGATTTCAAAATGAAAGTTTCTTTTTTCTTTTTTTTTTAAATTTTATTTTAAATGTCCTTTTACTCTGAAATACCATATTTAAGACATGAAACAAATTATGAGGTTGGAACAGAAACTGCCTTGAAAGTATTGGGACAAAATATTTCTACGACCTGATCCAAAAAGAATGGTCTGAGCTGTGTTTCCCAGCCCTCTGCATGCACAAGGTTTCCAACAAAAGCTGATGGGGTTCTGCATTTAGAGGCATACGGTGCACTTCTCAGTCCTGTCTGACATTTGAAAACCACACTGATTTTTGGAATTATGCTTTGCAAAGTACATGTGAGTCTAGACCAAATAGTTTCTTATCACAGAATAAAACTAAATCTTATCTTGCCAACCAGGTGCTTTACATATGCTTTTATCCAGATATATTAGTAGATGTCTGAGATGGGCTGGTCTAACACCACTGTAAAGCATGAGCCAGCCCACTGAAATTGCTGGAGTTGCCGTAGTATAAGCAGTGAAAGTGAAATCAGAAATGAGCTCACTGGAATACAGCAATATTTTATGTTTATAAGGTCCTAACTATTTTGAAATATTTATTTATTTTTACTTTTGGAAGCATACCTTTTACGTTATTAAAGAAAGACTTAATGTGATGTTACTTATAGCTGTAGACCTTTTAGACTATGTTTTGTGAATACATATTTTTCAGTTAAAAATTAGTAAGCTTTCCGTATTTCTGTAAAATATATCAAAGTGAAACCTTCACATGGATGTGGTCATTATTTTACAAATATTTTTCCACAATAACTGCTTGCAACAGAAACTCATTGGAAAGTTTTTCTTTTGTTCCTTTGAATTTTACACACAATATTTTACATAAGACTTGAAAAAAATATTTGACTTAGGCTTAACCACTTGTAGAAATGAAAGGAACTTTTCTTTGTAGGAACTAAAGAAAGTGTTTGCAATTTGCAGAATTATACAGAGGCTATGTACAGATTGAAGGTGTTTTCATTCAGAATATTACAAAAATTACAATGAGATCACATTTTAAGGTAAAAGTTATTGTTCCACGAATATAAAGTTAAATGAAGAGAAAAAAATATAAGCAGGTTTAAAATATGAACCTCTGGATCTCCATAGGATATTCATGAAGGAACTTAAAGAAATAAGAACAAGATTCACCAAGTAACTTGGAAACCATAGTATAATCATTAATGAAATCCTGATTTAATTAAAAAATAAAACTTTTGCAGATCTTTAAAGATCATTTGGTTTAATTAAACTTCTAGCATCCTGCAGTTTCAAGGAACAATGTAAGAATAGATAGCAAACATGTCCGAGTGAGAACATGACATATCCTACCTTAGGCTGTGTTCAGTCTGACCATTTCTTGAAGAAAAAGACTCTGTAAGGTACCCAGTCCTTTCCCTCCCTTTCTCTTTTTTTTTTCCTTCTTCCCTAAAGACTACATACAAATAAAAAAACCTTCTTCTTAATCCTGCTTTGTCTGTATCCTCCTGACTTCTTTTCTGTGAGAACTTTCTTTAAGACTAGCAAAGGAGTGACACAGGCCAGAGATTATATAGTTTACTTATTAACTTAATTACAGAGTAACTTGTTTGTAAATGTCGGAAACAATAGCAGTGTGCATTCCCAGTATAGATTTACCTAGACAAATATTGTTACCATTCAAGGGGATGCCTCCAAGTAGCATAGACATTGCCATTTTTTATCAACTGTTGTTTACAACAAAATTTTTATCAAGAAATATTTAGTAATGTCAAGTGATTCTGTGCAATAGATTAACCACTTCAGTATCAGAAGAAGCCCATTTTAGCTTACCGGATCAGCAAATGTTTTATAACATGTATTCTCAACAAAAGGCCAAAGTGCTCAGGCCATACTGGATGCATCTGTATGACAAGACAGAAGAGTGCCAAGGAGATAACCTTGCCCCAAGGCTAAACATCAAGGATCATCATCTATGTAGCTTAATGGTAACACTGGAGTGGGCAGGGTGCATCTGCACTACATAGTCTTTATTGCTGACCTTACTCTCCTGGGCCCATGTAGCCTCCCCTGGCTCTCAGATATTAATCTGTCATTTCCATTAAAAACATCTGTAATATTGTGAGGATGTGTTGGTTGCCACCACAGCATTACTGGGACAGCATGAAGTCATAAGATTGTGTGGCATGTCTTGGTTTGATGGCAGCTTAGGTGTGTAGGTACAAACCACACTGAGACACTCAAACCTACTGCAGTCATGTCCATGTTGCCTTTTTGGGAACAGTCTCTGGAGTAAGCCCACGACTTAAAGACACCTACTAAAGCAATCCAAAACACAGACCCCAGAGCAACACAAGAGTTGAGTAACATCAAGATGGACAGTCAGGGTGCTGTGCCATTTTTAGTCATCAGCATCTCTTATTTAGCATGTGGATGAGCCCACTAAGACCAGCATCACATTTGTGACCAGAAGTATGTCTGAGAACCACACCTGAAAGTAAATAGGCAGAGAACCAATCCCCAGACTGCAAGATTCCCCTTATTTAATGAAATAGTCTCCTTTCCAGGAGACTTACACATGCACAAAGGAAAACATTGCACAAATGTTTTTTGGGTTTGCCTTGCTTGGTGGTGCAACTTTCACCCTCAGAGGGCTGTTCATCTGCATTCCTTCTCATTAATTTTTTTCCTCAGATTGACATTCTGTTTGGTTTGTCTCTCTTCATAATTACTACACATATACAATGTTCTGTTTTAATTTGTGTTGGTTTGTTTCCTTCTGATTTGGGTGTCTGTTGCGGGCCTAATTATCTTCTCTGTAGGAATGAAAACAGATGTTGCATCATCTGCCAGGTGGTCCTAAAGACAAGTACTTATTTAACAGATCCTGTAATCTTGAAGCTATTTAATCACTTTGGACACTTGATCCTACTACTTGTTTTTTGTTTTAAAAACAGCATAACTAGAATAAATACATTTTTTTATAAAAGAAGCCAGACTTTTAAGCTCATCTTAGTCACTGTTCTATGCCTACAACAATTTCCTATATCTATTGTGGTAGAATTATCCACAGAATAAATTTATGGCTCTAAAGTGAAGTGGAAAGCTCCCAAAAGTTTTAAAGGAGACCAGGATTTCAGTCCTAAATTAAAGGGGTTCCAAAACACAGATTGGTAGGTGTATCACTTTCTTTTATTTCAGGATATGAAATTGGACCAGTTTTCACGTAGCTGGCCCTATTACATTCAATCAAGCTTGTGAAATAAAAACAGGCTTTGACTGAATAAAAGAAGTATTTTAACAAGACATGTCCCATGGAGACCCATGCACCTCCGGGATTTCTTGTCATCAAGAAACTTCTCTCACTGGGAAAACCAGAGCTTCAAGAAAAAGTTAGTATTGCCTGCAGATACTATAGAGAATGTATCATGTTATGTATCTTGCTTTGGCCACTTCAAAAAGATATTTTCTGTAAAGAGATCTAGGGTATTTCTAAATCACCTAAGTAGTGAAGAGGAAAACTAGAAGTTTTCCAGGATGACAGGGTGAAAGAGAAGGATCCTCACTTGTGCTAAGTTAAAAATCCTTCTTTTATATTTTGAGCCCCTTTTTCCAGGGACTCATAACCACCAAAATTAAGAACTACAGTTAGAACACACTAACTCAAAAAGAAAGAGATAGTTTACCTTTGACATATACTGTTAAAATAAGAACATACAGTTTCCAAGTATGGGAAGGTAGAATTACTTTTTTTTCTTTAAGCTCTTCTGAAACCTGCTGTAAGTAGAAATCCTGAGGTCAAGTACATAGAATTGCCCTGGAATTATGGTAATGAGGCTTAGAGCACAAGCAACTCACAACTGGCAACATTTCCTTTGAGACAACTGGAGCTAATGTTTGAAGAAGCATTTAGATTTGTTTTTGAATGTCTAAGAACACTCTCCCTGTAGTCTGGGTGAAGTATAATGAGAATATAATACTTTTCCAAGTTTTTTTTACAGAATGTGAGTATGTATCTTTGAAAAAAGAGACTGTTTTGTATAAAGGCTGGTGTTTGTAAGCCAGCAATTTCTCACTTCTATTACATCAGAGCTGTAATGTACAAGAAGTCCTGAGAGAAATGTATATTCTAGGGGTCAGTTAAAAGAAAAGCTTTCTTCCTGCTTTTTGTGTTCACAAAAAGTCTATTTGCCAAAATTGAATGCCAAAAAAAACCAAAAACAAGTAGTTGCAAATATAAAATTGAGAGGCAAAACCATTTCCTACAAGCATTTTGAAGAGACGGAGTAATATTTTCCACAATGAGTAACTTTTCTCTGTGCATATTATAGCTGACTTTTTTTCCCCCCACCGTAAAAACAAGACACCAAGTTTGAAAGGAATTCGCTTCTGAGATTTGAGTGACATCCCACAAAACAAGACCAAGTGGCCATACAAAACAAAAGTCAGCTTAAGTGAAACACTGCATAAGTGCTAAGTCTCCTTCCTGATGGGACCCCTTATTTGTGTACATTGTTTCTTTCTGTTACAGAAATGTCAGTTGGAATTAAATCTCTGTTATGCTAAGCTCTGAACACCTACAATGGGAGACATGATCCTTCCTCTGAAGATATCACAATTTCTGAGTAATATTTTGGTGTGGAGGTAAAGTATTTTACATTAACATGCTTCCTTGTATTTTGAAGCTCCCTACTCTTAAAAAAAAAAAAAATAGTGAAAAAGTAGACATCAGGGAAAAATCTTCCTGAGAAAAATCTGGAGTGGTTCAGTAATGCAGAACTTTTAAAAGAATGGCTGAATATAAGATTTGGCACACTAGATTCTTACATATCATGGCCTGACACTGGAGTTAACAGATAGCAAGGTAATGGTTTAACTATTTACACATAGTTTTTAACAACTACAAAAATATTTCTCCCACTAAAACCCAACACATTTGGGGGGGAAAAACAAACAGTAACTCACAGCAATGCAATAGGTTTTGCTCATCATTTGTGATAGTGCTTTATTTAGCTGTATGGAGCCAGCACTTTGGAAAAATGCTCCTCTCTTCTAAGTACCCTGTGGCAGAAGTGGCTTTGCATGTCAGAGTTCCTCCATGCCCTGAACCACTATTCTTGTTTCAGATAGATGAAACTGAAGTTTTTCTAGCACTCAAAAAGACAGAATTTTGGTCTTATTTGGACTGGAAATTTCTTAAGTGTTGCAGCTTTCTGTGGGGGTCTGTATTGTGTGTGAGGCCCTGAATGTATCATGTTATTCAATGAAGATCCCCCTCTGCTGCCAAAAAAAGGCTAAACAAATGTATTATTCTTTTTTATTTCTTTTCCTTAGCAGTACATATAACAGAAGACAGCTTCCCCATGCTTATAAAATATTGACCAAGAATTCTTAATTCATTAACAAACCCATGCTTAGCCTTGAAAAATTGAGTGGAACTGGTGCAGGCAGAATTTTCCAGCCTGCATTATGAATTTTCTTGTGTATTGAAGTTAATAGCTTAAGTTTTTAATAGTCTCAATATAAGAATTATTTTAATTTAGGTAAAATTACTTTCACAAATTTGCATAACATGGCAATATGTATACACTGCAGTATAATTTTATTACAAATTAACTCAAAATATATCTGGTCATCTTGATTTAAAAGACTCACATGAAGATAACATCCAGCCTACATACAAAGGTCTGCCTTTGCTGAATGGTTTCAGGTATTAGAATAGAGGTATAAAAACAAAACTACAAGCTCTGCTATGAGCAGTGATGAGAGCAATAGTGTGCAGGATTATATCAACACCACAGACCCCTTATTTATGATTCTTTTCATAGGTACTGAAGATTCAAGAAGGTGGGCACATGTCAACCACACATCCATGACTTGAAATTTCAGTGCATTTTCTTCTAGATTTCTGAGTAAAGGATACCTTGCTATTTCAACACAACTCAGTGACTTACCAAATAAATGTGGACCTTCAGCAAGAGAAAATCCATCAGCAGTGGCTAGCTGGTGATGTCCTATTAAATTCATTTCAGATCCCATTTATTCTTCGGTTCAGAAGGAACGTGCTAATTAAGAAATAGGTTGAAAGGAGACCCTGAAAAACATAAAAAGAATATTCAAAACAAGATAACTAATTTTTGTGTACCTATTGTAAGGCAGAATTCAGGAGGTTGTTTCAATATTTACTGTAACAAACAGCTTGAAGTTTCAATACCTAATTCATCATTTATATAAAATGCTTCATCTAGTTTATTTTCTCCTTGCTGTGGTATCTCTTCTTTGCCATCCTTTTGCTGTTCGTTTAAAACTAATAGGAGTTTATGCTCAACCTTACTTAAACATTCCCAGACTGAAGCTCTGGCCTGTCCTGCTGAGAGCATGCTACCTGCCCCCCTTCCAGGGAATACTAGTTGTTTGCATTACTTTATCACCCTTTCATCATCTCATTGTTTTCACTTAGTGAAAAAGTATAAGTTTATGGTTAGGTCAGAAGAACAAGCCAGGAAACTTGAGTTTAATTTCCATCTACTGGCTCTTTATCTTGCCTTTAGTAATTATTGTCTGAGCAAGATAAACGGTGTCAAAAACAGAAAGCAAAGCCTTGCTCTAATAACCAGGCTCACCCACTCACTCCCTTTGTGGTCTCAAGCAGCCATATAACTCTCACTTGGGGAGTCTGGGCGATGCTTGTGCCCAGTCACTGGTTTACTTTCCTAGCATGTCAGATGGAGCAGCTTTCACCTCCTGAGGTTGACAGTGGCACTGTACTTAAATATTCTCCTTCCCAATCCAACCACTTGACTATTAAATAAGAGGCAAGAGACCTGCCCCTACCTCCTACTCAAGCAGAGGCTATAGCTAAAGCAGCGCTCACAGCCAGGAGGAATGTGTACAAGAGGCTCCCTTGCCCAGGTCTGGCTCATGTGGGTGAGATAGGGCAGCTCAAGATTGCATTTGAGCAGGACCATCAGCAACAGGAGAACATACAGCTCCAAGGAGGTGTCTCAAGGGGATATGCAGACACCAAGAGGATTCTGCATGAAGCTGACAAATCTGTTTTGCTTTTTATAATCTTTATTCAATTTTCTTCCCATGAGACCATCCCTGCACTGTGTTTCCACACAGTGAAGGCATTTGAGAGTTATAGCCCAGTCTGCTTCCCAGTGAAGGCTCAGCATGTTTCTGGAGCAGAAGTGAAGTCATCTTACAAAAACGTGAATGCAGCAGGAGGTCCCAGTGGAAGGAGCTTTTGAGAGTGGCAAGCACACTGTGTAATTATATTCAGATTTGTCCATAAGGATTCATTAAGTTCTTTCCTAACATAAACAAAGGGCCTCTAATTAGACAGATGCATTTTAAATGTCTGCCCACAGATAATTTAAACAGTTTACTCAGAAATGTCAAAAGCTACTTGTATCACAGACCAGATAGGGTTCTTGTGGCAGATTACACGTAAACACACAGTCTCATATCTAGCACAGAAACAGTTTTGCGATAGCAAAAAACTGGGATGGGAGTTGGCAACCAGCCCAGCCACCCCCACCTACTTCCATCCATTTTACTGCCTCATCACCATGTTTGCTGGGGAAGGTATCTGCTGGACTCAGGAGGTGGGGCTGCCCACATAGCTACAAAGGTCTTACAATTTCAGGCAGTTATCTCATGAACCACCCACATAGGAGAAGACAGCAGTGCAGTCAGGACCCTTATAATGGGAAGAGAAATGTCAAAATGAGGTATCTTGAGAGGGGTCCTGAATGTTTCTATGGATTTTCTCGCTGAAGACCAGAGAAGAAAGGCCATCTCCGCCCTTCCCTCATGTCCAGACCTTTCAATAGCTTTCTTACAGACCACAGGCATGCAACTCTTGCAGTTCCTTTCAGGATTAGCTCTCCCTGCAGCCAGAGTTGAAGTTTACATTCCATTACTACTACTACTTCTCAAGTTTCCTCCTCAGACCCTATATGAGGAGCTAACACTGCAACAGCTAACATGTCAGTGTTGGGATTGTGAATTTCTATATGTTCATACAGAGCCTAGAACTTAGTTTCTTATGGACTGTTGGATGTTATATCAAATACTTTAAAGACAGTCCCAGGATGATATCCATTTTAAAATATTTTGTTAGACTGTCAGTATACGGTTAGGTTTCCAATGCAGAGCTTCTTAGCTTGTAAGGTATATATCCTGCATCTGTCTAGTCTGTGCTGCAAATAAATAAGAAAGCGGGCAAGGTATATTTAAAAATGTTGATATAGTGTCTGTTTCTACAGTCTTTTTGAAATGTCTATGGACTTCTTTCTTGTTTCTTTGAGGCTATTCCATTTTGTAACATATCATTAAATAATGTCACTTTAACCTCAGTATAGACTTCTTAGAATCTATTATTCTTTATGTACACACACACAAAAAAAAGCACAACCCTAGTGCTATTAACACTGCCTTGTTTATAGTAAGAAACTTGAGGATATATTTACCATAACCTCCTAGTATGCTAGGATATTACAGGTTTTGTAACTCTACCCCTTCTACCACATTTTGATCCAGATACATTCAATCTGAGACAAATGTTCATGATGATTTTACAGTTTTCACCTTTTTTAATACTTCATTTTCTTTGATATGTTCAGATGATGTAGACCACTTACTGGATTTCATGGAAAAAACTAATTCTGTCTTCTCAGGATTTCTTCAAGGCACAAGACATGATCACCATTAAAAAGGCTGGAAATAAATTTTCCTTTACCTGTAGCTTTGCTACTATTAATTTGCCTGAACAACAAACTTTTTTTCTTTTTTACTGACAGACATTTGCCTTTGGTATGTCCCTGAATCCAGCCTGCTGAGAGCCATCTATCCTATATTAGATTTTTCCAGTTAATTTCACCAGTATTTAAAAACAGCAAGTACTGATTTCCAGCTTTCAGGCCTGCACCAGGTACACAATATAGAGCATCTAAGCTCCACTTATTCCATACATTATTCAGTTTGAGGAACAAGTATAGGTGACCATAAGTTGTTGTCACAAGGCACCACAGATCCAGGGGTGGACTCTATTTTCACAGAACCCGTTCCACAATGCCCACTCCATCATGACTCTTCTCAGCCTAATCCTCCTAGGCTGTGCTTAAACAGCTGTGGTCCCAGCTGGCTGCAAAGCCCGTGAAGCAGAAACGTCACTCTGTCCAGTGGGATAATTATACTCAGCAGACAAAGTCACCCAAATCACTATAAAAACAGCTGAGTGACAAAGGGGGCCGCATGCACTACCCAGGCACAGAACCTTGTGGCAGAAATATTCCCTCCAAAGAGGGAGGGTCTGGTAACATAAAGCTATGTCATGGCAGCTTCCAAATAAGTTCACCTACATGAACTGAGATCAGTACCCACACTCTTAATTCAGATTTCTTTATGCAACTAAACCACATAATATTGGAATGCTTCTTGATATTCACATTCATAGGTATTTCTACCTCATGCTTGCTTCCTGTATGAGGTGTATCTTTTAGCTACTGCTATTAAGGTGAATCTAGACTACCTTAGCCAGTTTGACTTCATCCTGATGTGTAAAAAATACGTGTCAGATGATAGGTAAAAGCTGAAATAAAGGCAATAGGTGCACAGGAGGTCAATACTGCTTTCCAAAATCAGATCTCCTTGAGAAATTAAGAGGCATGATGTAAGTTACAAAGCCTTTTTTCCCCAGATAACTTGTTAATAGATCCGTTTACTGCACCACTTCTTATTTTCATAGGCCAAAAATACACAGCAAATCACACCAGAGATCACTATATATAAAGTAAAATATATACCAATTTGCTTGAGATTAATTTAAACAATAGCATATTAAAAGCTCTGAATTACATAAAATGTTGCTACATGTATCCTTTACCATACTTCAGAACAGTGAATCAATGCATGTTGATGTATTCTATGTTTAAAAAAAAGGGAGGTGTATGCTATTATGTATTTGGCTTGTTCTTTCCCTCTATGTATGCGAATGCATGTTTATTCGGCTTTCTTATGGGATATATGTTCACGGGAGTATACAAATATATGTATACACATATGCATGCGAGTGTAGGTTTCAGATTTATTATGGACTCTTATCAGTGAACAACCTCTGACCCTACTATGGTCAATAGTGAAGCTTCCCCCGACTTCTGTGTAAGCAAAACCAAGTCTCTTAATGAAATAAAGGTAAAATAAACTAGGCTTACTAAAAGACAAAATCATCATAGCCTCATACTTTCAGGTAAAGTTAAAATACATTTGATCATCAGGAAGCCTCCATGATAGTCTAATTGCATTTTACCTTCAGAAGAATGATTGAATTGATTTCAATTACTCAGTAAAGGAAGATATATCAAAGCACTGGCAAAATTTTTCAGAAATACTAGTGAGGTACATTTCCGTACTTCTGTCCTGTAATATTGTCCTATTCTTTATACATCTGGCTACCAATTACTCAAAAAGAAATTTCAGTAATGTCATTAATCTATGGCCCTATCCAAACACCGTTAACATCAATAGGAAGATTCCCATCTAGTTCACAGGCTTTTGATCTGGCCTCACAGCCTTTTTGTAGAATATTTAATGCAGTGCCTGAGTTACTTGAGAGGCATTTTTATTTGCTTGCTTGTTGATTTTAAAGGGTATCAAAGAGACATGAAAGCATTTGGAAGATTTGTGCTCTTTGTTTCTATCCTTTTGCTGCCAGATCATGCCTGGCACCACAGGCAGCTACACAGCAATGGATGCAAAATGCAAGCAACAATACGAGCAAGTCTGAGAACCAGAGGCAGGGCTGGTGTTGCTGTGTTTGTTTGAAATTTACTGTTTAGATTCTTTAATACAATGTTTAAATCTGAAGTAGCAAAGAGAAACAGGACACAGAAAAAACACAGGATATTCTTATACCTTAATTCTGAAGCAAAAATAAATAAATTTAAGTCAGTCACAGGTAGAACTGAAAACTCTACCAGAAGTCTCAATGGCATTTTTATAGGTAGATGAGTAACCAAAGAGTAGAGACAACTTCTGACTGTTGCTGGGATGACCTGTTGAACACCATTTCTCTGCACCTTCCTTTCTCCAACATCTTTTTCATACCTCACCTGATAAAACTGCATGCCCTCCTTTCTTAACCTGTTTTTGGACTCTCATTTAGCCTACTGGGATGCCCATCTAATTTGGGATCTGTAGATTCTCTGTAACACAAGCAATAGCAATAAAAATAACAAAAACCAAATGTGTCCCACCATGATTTTAGATTTCTGAAGTTAAACGACTAGCAGAAACTCAGAATAAACAGAAATTATCTTTAAAACTGGCAGTGGATTCAAACAGTAATAGTTTGAAGTGTGAAACCCCTTTTTGCTTCTGCTAGTTATGTGAAATAAGTGCTAAAGTCCTGGACTTCAGAAGGTGCTCCTGGAAGCTGTACACAAAACTGTCAACAAAGAAATTACATAAACCAAATATAGCTATTCCCTTCTGGATTGTCCTCTGTTCTCTCATTAATAACATTTAAAACACCTTCTGTTCCTAAAAGTATAAAAACCTAACAAACTATTAACATTTCAAAGCTGATGCATGTAGTTAGCTAGATAGTGTTATTGCAGGAAAGACACCGTATCAAAGTTATGCTTTCTTTTCCAGTGACACACAGACACAGAAGCCAGCTTTCTAAAGACAAGTTCCAACACTGTCATAATTTTTCATATCCTTAACAGTTTTCCCAAGGGGAATTCCTACTGTTGTGCCTGTTTTGTGGAAGAAATTACTTCGCCTTATATTATTCAATAAAATACCAGCTTTAAAAATCCTTTTTTTCTGGTCAAAAATCCATCAACATCCACTAAATAATTCAGGTGAGAAAATGGCTTTTGTACTACACAACAGCAAGAGGTATCTGTTTAAGAAATTATTACTTACTGTTCTTTTCTGGAAGACTGCGGATGGCAGGATGTAAGACAGTTCTGCACTCAGTTCAGTATCCTAGCGATTCTCACAGAGGAACATTTTTGTTTTGTTTTATTTTTTAGGTTTAGCAGAAGCCTGTAGTGATAACACAATGAATCAAAGCTTGGACTCATTGGCTCTGTGCCCTCGTGGACAAGGATTACTCATTAACAATTCTTTCTTTGCGAAACTCTCCAAACACAGGCCATATTAAAACTTTGTGAATCTCAGCTTGTCCATCAGCACAGAGACTTGAGATGCTCATTAATACTCTGGTTGGGTGCAGGGGGGAAGTTGCTTAAAAAGTGGGGTGATAGTACCTTGTTGCTGATAACACTTTTCTTGCACATGTACATCATTATTATTCTCTCAGCTTCCTTGTCTTTCCCACCCAAAGAGCCCAGATGTCATTCCAAGACATATGCTTGACTATTAAGTATTTCTATTATTCTTTATACTTTTTAGGGGAACTAAGCATTACGCTGAGTACTGAAGAAGTAGAACAGGTTATTGCAGCATCGCAGGGATTTGGGGACATTAATGTTCAGTTTGTGGATCTGCCACACTCTGACAAACTGTATCATTTTGATTTGGGCTAATCCCATAAAGCTTTAGGCATGAAACTGAGGCACTTAACTTTAAACCTAGCAGACTCATGCACCTTTTGTGCACCAGGGGAAGAATTTGTTACCTGTAGTTGGTGAATCATCATCCTGAGTGGGCTGCACTGCATCTGAAAATGCTCATTTCTTGCCACTGCTAGAAAGAGGACCTTGAACCACTACATTCCCACTTACCCAGTAGAGGAATTTGAAGTAAAGTGGAACAAATCCAGGCTGTCCTGTTGCAATAGCCCACCTGCACAGCAAGGGTAATAATTCCCTGTTTTGTATTGCTAAACATATCCCATGGGGATCTGGCAGTGGGATTGAGGCAAATTTCAGCCAGACAGGACAGCTGACAGCATCACTCATGGTAAATGAGTTCATGTCTGCCACATGGTATATGCTCTCCATCCTCTTCCATGTATTTGCACTGTCTGATCAAGAGTGAATGCAGAGAGACACAAGCTGTACCTCCTACTCCAGAAAAGAGAGGCACTGGGCAGAAATCACAGTCCTCTCTAGGAGAAAGGTGACAGCTGCTGGCCCTGAAATTACAGAGAGTAAAATTCCCTTGCCTGTCCTCAGTTTAAGAGAAACAAAAACTTTAAAAGGTGTATTTATTCGCAAGCTTATATCAAGGAAACTGAAACTCTTTCTCTTTAACATGTAATTAATAAAGGGTATTTCTCATGTGTTCTATCCCTTGCAAATTCACTTGGTATCCAGCCAGATGTACATGCTATGACAGGTTTCTGAAGAGATAATGGGAAAATGATACTATAAGTCTGTCACTGGACACTAGCACTCCCAAGGGGGTACAGTTTTTAGGGATTTATGCCTATAGTTCATTCTAGCAGGCAATCACAATGCGGTAAGTACATTTAAGACTAAGGTTCTCAGTTCTCATTTCCGACTGTCTGAAAACCATTGTTACTGTAAATGATGAGATTTCTGTTTTACAAATTCATGTTTAGCAAAATTGACAAAGTACATTTAAATAAGATACTCCTTTCAAAACAACCCTACCCACAAGAGACAAGTGGTCTCCACAACTCCAAAAATGCCAGTGTCTCATCTGACACTTCACAGTAAGCGTCCACTCCAGTGGTGCCTAGGAAACATCTTCCAAACTCTTTGGTTATCCTGAGGCCAGTGATGGGATTTGTCGCTTACAAGGTGAAGAAGTGGAAGCTGAGTAAAGAAGTCTAACAAAAGTCATATTATGTCTCATAGAGCTTTCCATCTCTTAGCTAGTTCTAAAGACCTTAAGTCTCTTTCTGTTTTCAACTTCCCACAGCATTGGTCCTAGATAGTTGGCGACACAGGGAAATTGCTCTTTACAAGACCCTAGAGACAAACTTTCAATAAAGATTCTTCTCCAAAAAGCATTTTCCTGTGCTTGGTTGCTGTTTATCAGACAGCAAAGAACTCACCAGAAAGGAAATAAAATTTAATACCCCTACTCACTAAGGAATTTGTTGCACTAATACGTTTTTCCTTTCCTTATAATAACAGAGGCAAGTGGTGAAGTGGTGCTTTGTCTACTAATCAATACTTTCAAGATATTATTGGAAAAAGAAAAGAAAGAATCCACATGATCCAAAGAGATGTTGCCTGTAGCAATGACATGGGGCATTACTAGTTCAATCCAGGTGTTCATATTTTATTGTGGCTGATGTACAAATGAAATCTGAACAGAAAGTAATTAGAGCAAACCAAATATATCTCTTGTAGTGTTACAAGATACTACCTATGCAGCATCAAAGGAGAGAAGAGAAAGGGAAAATATTCAAATCCAGTGACTTAATATATTTTTTTAAAATAACATTGCATGCTATAATTTTTAAAATTTCACAATATTGACATACTAAAACTTCCCTTCACAATATTAACATTACTTCTGTAACTGACAATAGCATGTGTTCTAAAATGCATACATGCCATTATCAGTGCAAATATGGGATCAGCTAGAAAAAAATGGGGAGATATACATATATACATCTATATATATAACATTCAGGGCTATGAATCTGCCTGCTTGGAAAATACCACTTCATAAACTCCACAGTTCATGAAAGAATTAGAGGTTTTGTTGTAGCTCCTGTTTGCTGCTCCTCCTGTTACTCTGCCTTTTCTCCACTGAAATAATTATCATCCCATACTTGCACTGACAAGGTAACTCCATGGCCTCAGCCATGGAAAAGTAAGACAAATTCTGGCAAAAAAAAAAAAAGCCATCAAAAGTGCAGATGGGAAAATCTATCACAAAAGGAGATAAAGGAAAGAAAGAAAAAGTAGGCTGGGCATTCATCATCAACTTTTCCTTCTCTTCACACCCCTATGAATACATCACCACACATTAAAAAAGAAAAAATCATACACCCACAAATGACTATTACCTTTTCCTTTTTGCATAGGATATCTTGTCAATTGTACAACTTTCCACCTAATCACAGCCAGTTGCTTCGAGCTCCAGCAGCATTGTAGAGATTACAAGCAGTCACAAGTAACAAGAGAACTTAGGTCTGTGACTGTTTGCTAGGCCAAGGGACACGTGTCTTGACTGAGGTCCTTTTGTGCTCAAGAGCCTTTCCCTCGTGCTGACAGCTCCCAGCACAAATGGTACTGCAGACACCGAAGGGCTCATCTGAGCCAAACCATCAGTTACAGGTTGGAAAGTGTTCCAAACTTGATTATGAACAATTGCCACTAAACAGCAGTCACCTGTAGTTTTCATTTCATCCTTGAAACACCTTTTATTTATTATTGCTTCACAGTGGACTCCCATCATCTACACCACTTTGGGTCATGGTCTTTCTCCTCAGACTGGCCATTTCTTACTCTTAGGCACTCCTACAAATATCACTATTTGTCACTGGAATGAATAAAAGAAGTTATTAATTTCTTGAAGGATAGCCAAAATTATCACCACCTTACAGTAAATTTTATCATAGCAAGTTAATTAAGCACTCTTAATTGCAAGATAAAGCTGCTTCTGAACAGGCTAAAAGAATAGGAAAGGAATCGGATGAAAAGTTTCAGTGAGTTAACTCTAATAGCTGTCTTTTTTTCCCCTCCTGTTTTTCCAAAGCAGAGTAATAACTCTGCTTTTAAGAGTAGTTTAGCTTATTAAATGACATGCATTCATCAAAGCCTCTTCATTATAAGCTGCTCTTTGATAATTCAGTTTCTGAACAGGGTAAAATTTATTCAGCAATCCTATGTTGTACCCTGATGAAAACCAATATTCTGTCTTTATCACTCACATATTTAAAGTGGAGTGTCATGAAGGGTAAAATGACCAG
Organism: Megaceryle torquata; assembly: GCA_024611175.1. Classification (NCBI taxonomy): domain Eukaryota; kingdom Metazoa; phylum Chordata; class Aves; order Coraciiformes; family Cerylidae; genus Megaceryle; species Megaceryle torquata. Next base: position 32,007 of record JANIJG010006125.1, read on the forward strand.
AGAACAATCTGTCCAAAGAGGGGGAATTCCTCCCTGATAACAGGCAGTTAATAGTTAGCCAACATGCTCTAGCAAGAGCATATATGTTATTAACAAGATCCGTCATAACAATTGCCTGAGTGCAAGAGGAGAGCTAAGCATATACGGAATCAGCTACAGCATTAGCTACTACAGTATGGGGAACTCGCTCTACCTCCCTCTAGCTGACTTCAGATGAAATTAATAATTTGTTTTTCTATGAAAGTGTTCTGATTATTCCACATTAGATTCTATGTTAAATTTTAATTAAGGCACTGATATTACCCACCATCTTGCCCCCTCCCCCTCCTGAGGGGTTACAAGTTTAAAAGTTCCTAGAAGAATCAGCTTTAAGTTAGACATATTCGTACAGTATTATTTGATAAGTTCTCCTAGAAGCCTTAGGGTAAATATACATTCTTTCAATCTTTTCCTCTTGACATTTTGATATTATACAGCATGATAGTGACTGAGTTCAATAAGGGTTAGCCTTCATTTATGTAAATACTTGGAGAGATAAAAATATTATGAAATGTTGATTTATTCCAGTAAATGAATTCACTATCCTTTCATTAATAACCAGTGCAGGACTCAGATTAGAAGAGACTGCTGCCTTCTTTCTGCAAGGAAGACACTTGTACATCAGGGAGAAGCAGGACTGCTCTGTGAGGAGGATAATCCAGGAGCTAAGTTTAGCCCCCCTAAGAGGGCACAGTCCCACCGTACCTGAGGGGTGGGGGGGGGGGAGGGCACTGATAGCAACAGGCCCAAAGAAGTCAAGGTGGTGAATCAGGACCAGGGATCAACCAAGAGCAGCTAAAGGGGATAGAGCAAGATACAGGACTTGAGACATAATACCTGCAACATCAGCCTGATGTCCACCCAGGAGGCAGGACTCTGCAGGAGCAGAGGCAGGACTGAAGATAACACAGGCTACAGCTTCCATCTGCAGCCCTCCTGGGGAAAAAAAAAAAAAAACCAAAAACCAAACAAAAAAAATCCACTCACATCAGTGAGCCAGGACATGAAGAGGCACTATCACAACCACACCTCCAGATTGCCACAGAACAGGAGACTCAGGCTTGAGCTTAAATAACATCCTGAGACCATGGGCAAGGTGTGTGAGAAGACCCAGGTGAGGCTGATCAGGGCTGTTAAAACCTTAGTGTCAGGACCCTAAATGTAGAAAAGCTCTGAAAGCTTTTGATAGCTCTTCCTTGTTTCCTCCTAGAATTTGGACACAAGGTGAACACACTTATTTATAACAGGTCATTTGTGTCAAGAAAGAAGAGCAGTAGTAGGGCTAGACCCTTAATGTCTGACTTACACTGTGAAGACTGAGATATTAAAAAGTCAGTGTTGCAAGTTCAGCTGATGGGTACTCATGACTTGACCCAGCTAAGGAAAAATGAAAGGGACTGGAAATTAGGTCCTGGACACAGCTGAGATATTGCCAAACTCAGAAAAGTGAGGAAGTATATCATATTATCTTTCAATTGCCTTCACCCTAATTCCAAAAAAGTCACAGAATCATTCAGATTGGAAAAGACCCTTGTGATCACCAAGTCCAACCATCAGCCCTACTCTACAAAGTTCTCTCCTACACCATATTCCCCCAACACCACATCCAGACGACCCTTAAACACATCCAGGGATGGTGACTCAACCACCTCCCTGGGCAGCCTATTCTAGTGTCCAACTACTCTTTCTGTGAAAAATAATTCCCT
>JANIJG010006127.1:2545-15339 GCA_024611175.1 Megaceryle torquata
AAAAAAAAAAAAAAAAAAAAAAAAAAAAAAAAAAAAAAAAAAAAAAAAAAAAAAAAAAAAAAAAAAAGAGAGAGACAAAGGAAGTGAAAAGAAAGAAGTGAAGGAAAGTCCTAAGGCCACAGAATAGTTGAGTGGCTGAACTAGTAATAGGAATACCACTCTTCCCAACTCCCATCTTTCGCCCTAACCACAAGATGTGCTGCTGCATACCAGCCATTATTCTTCAAGATCAAGACTTTACTGTGTACTGATTCACTATTTAGAAACTGAGAACAGACAAGCAGTTCCAAAAGGTAGAAGAAATCACTGGATCACTGTTAATTTCCTTCCCAGTATCCACTGTTCATTATGAGGTGCTTCAACACAGCATGTATAAGGAGTTCTCTAAGCAGCAGTGCAGCTCTTCTTAATCCAAGCAGTAACATACTTTTCAAAGTTTCATTTCCAAGAAGATACTTCAGCAGCTAAAAGGTTTTAAATTTCTTAGCTTATCGAGCTCTTTTTAGGGAAAAAGAAAAGATTGGCAGGCACAGCAGTGAAGCCTAATTCCACAGAGGAGGGGAGAAGTTTGGGCACAGAACAAAAAGTGGAAAATGGCCAAAACATGACTTGTGAAAAGTCTGACTTCTGGAGAGTGTTCCTACAACGTCTCACATTTCTTTACAGACAGCAGCACATCAAGTGTTATAACAGTCTTCTAAGGTAGATGAAGATAACCCTTTCCCTGCTAGCCAAGGTGCAAAGAAGGTAACAGTCCTAAAGCCACATTTTGCTGCAAAACTAATAAAGTCAAATATTTTTCTGGTTTTTATATGAAACTCATTCAAAATAGCAGACTTCAGCACATGGTGCTTTAAACATCCTGCAGAGCACCAAAGGGTTTTTATTACTATTATTTGAATTTTTTTTTTGTAATGCAGCAGTACAGGAACACTGTCAATCATTTATGAGAGGCCAATTTTACTGACACCAAAATTCAGTTCTCCATGTCATAAACTACCAACCTATACTCATCCTGGTTTTGCTTACAAACAGAAGTAATTTATATTTCTATAGCAAAGTAAAAAAAAAAAAAAAAAAAAAAAAATTCCTTCTTTCTTAGGAAAAGAACACAGAGCTAGTCCTAATGGCTAATTACAAGAGGTTTACACTGCACTAATAAATATTTTATGGGGAGCATTTAATAGATGTATAGAAATAGATGCAATATTTTTGGCCAAACTATTTAAATGTAGATATTCATTGACTATTTGCATTGTAGCGAAGATTAAGAATTGATATTTTAAGAAAAGCAAGTGGTCAGAACACCAAATTAATGCATGGGTGCTTGGCTTTTGGAGCAGTCACATGGCTGTACATATACTGTGGAACAAATGCTTAGAATTACATGGTTTTCTCATCACACTGGAGAAGTGTGGTCCTATAAGACTAAGCTTTGTGGTTTACTGATTGGAAAAATTGCTGTGTTACTCCCTGTATAAGCTGCATTGTGGCCACTCCTTGGCCAAAGCCTAAATATATATGGTTTACTATTCTACAAATACCTAGCCTCCATTGACATGTAAGCTGAAGAGGTGAAACTAAACTAACCCCCTTCATCTCAACAACCATGCAAGACTTTTGGAGCACTGAGATTTAATCAGTGACTATTTTCAAGAGAGTAGAGCAAGACATGCAAAATCACAACCAGCAAAACAACAGAAAAGATCACGCACAGAGTCAACTGAATAATGAATTCCCTTATGTATCCCTAGAGATCCCCGAGTAAATGCAGGGGGGTTTGGGACAACTTCTGCAAGACAATCTATCTTGAGCTAAATCTCAACTATCCAATAAGATGTGTCAGATATTGGACAAGACAGTCAAAGAAGAAGAAGAATATGAAATAATTTTTTTCTGTGGTAAAATATTATTTTTCTGTTAACAAAAAAAAGAGATTTTTTTTTTTCAGGTCATATTTATACATCATTTTTCCACAGAATCTGAACTAATCATAAATTCCTGAAAAGATTAAAAAAAAAACCAACACAGCCACAGTGTAACCACAGTTAGACTTATACCATATTTTGTGTTGGGTGAAAACTGTGAAGAAATAGCTGCATTATGTGCTGACAAATCTTCAAAAGCCTTCCAGTAAATTCACTGTCTGTGCAGAGCAAGCAATAGAATCACTGGATCTTAAGTAACCAGTGGTCAAAACAAGAGGGAGGCATCATTCCAATAGCCATTTTTTAAGCATGGAAACAAAGAAATTTGGAATTGGTAATTATAATGATTGCTGCTGATTAGAGTCTGAATGATTCTTACTTTATCCTTAAACTAGGTATAGCCTGAAGTAAGACTGCTTCTGACTGGAGAAGTGCCCAGCATGATCAGCCCTTCATCAGCTAGAGCACATAGAGTATGTGGCCAAAAGCCTCCTACAGTGATAAGGATGCTGATGACACTGTAGCAAACAGCACTTAAATGAAAAAGAGCAAATATGAAAATCAAACAAATTAGTGAAACAGCATATAAGCAATGACTTACTAAATTCTGTGGTTTGGTTTTGTCTGTACCATTTGAAAAAAAAAAAAAAAAGAAATATAACAGAAAAGCAACAACAAAACCCAAACCAAAACCAACCAAACACACACACAAACAAACACACACCAAACACACACAAAAAAAGACAAAGCAAAGCACAACAATATTTCATAGGACCAATGCCTCTGAACTTGTGAACCAGGTTATTGGGTCACATCCAGCCTGCAACTGGTGGTAATGATACATTATGTTCTCAGAGTTACCTGGTGTCTTTCAGTGAAGGAAATTTTGAGACAAAATGCCTGAAACTGTTTCCTACGCTTGGATGTACAACATTATCAGAAGTCCAGCGAGTTCACCAAAAGTAAGGAGAAGCAGAGCTGAGATGGAGAGCAGCCTGGTCAGCAGGGACCCCTCAGGACTGCAGCCAGACACTGCTGTACCTTCTTCAGCCCCACAGAAGTATGCTGGTTGTGGAGGCAAGAAATCTAACCCCTTTGGTAACTTACACGTTCACATTTTTCAAACTCCTGGCTCGAGACAAAAACTGGCAGTTTGTCTCTGCTGTAGAATTAGAACAGGATTTTCAACTAAGCACTTTGTTCCTGGGATTTCAAAGTTGCTATTGCTCTTAAAAAAAACCCAAACCCCAAACCAAACCAAACGAACAAGAACCCACAAACAAACAAACAACAAAACCCAAAATTTCCAAATACAAGTCTGGAAATATTTCCACCAAAGCTGTCAGGGTAAATAAAAGTACAAAGCAACTCTCATCTAAAGAGAAGTAGAAAAACAAAGGGGATCGAGAGTAAAAGTACATTTTGTGTCGTCTTGTACTGAAATAGACTATAAATACTTAAAATGCTATTCTGCAAAAAGACAGAGCTTAGGGATATTAAAGATATTATGATAAAATATAAATTCTTAATCAAAATGTTAATGAGCGTCAAGTGTAAAGTCAAAACCAAATAACTCTGCTTGATTTGCCAGAAAGCAATGTTAAGTCTTGAACTCTTATACAGATATATTTGAGAAAGTAAATCTTTAGCATTTTTAACAACCAGAGCTATGCACTGTGGCTTGCAGAGCAGATTCTGGATTCCTTCTAGGTGATGGAAGTACTCCAGGTAGAGCCAGGCTGCTGGGAGAAATTATGGCAGACCCAGAGCCTTCCTCTTGTTAGAAAAAAGGGCAGCTTATTAGTTCTGGAATTGTGTCACAACCAGACAGTTGAAAAAAAGGAAGCTGGAGATATTCCAGGTAAGATGTAGCAAAAGTGGTTTGCAAACAAAGCACTTTGCCACAAGCTAGCATTTTTTTGTTGGGTTTTGTTTTAAATCTAAACAATATCCTCCATAAATATCAATCCCCCAGTTTAGCTTTTACCTACATTGCTGCACAAGCAGAAATTGGGCAGTAACCGTAGAACTTAAGGGAAAAAAAATGTGCAAAGATTGTAATAAATTACTCATTTACCCTTGAAACTTCAGGGCCTGGGCAGACACTTAAAAGCCACAAACACACAAGTGGCCAAACAAACCCAGACTGCTGCAGAGATCCAAAGCTACCACTGAAAATTTGGGGTTTTGTTGCCTTCGCTTGGTGATCAGTTTAGTTTGAAGGGATATCAGCATTAGATAACGGTGTGCAGTGAGGTGATGATAACACGGAGCTGGCTCAGGCACGAACAGGAAAAGCATTATTTTTGTCTGCCACAGGTATTCCCCAGGCAGGGAGCATGCTTAGGTTTTAAGTCTGTGCCAGCCCTGATGCATAGGTGCCAAAAGGCAGCTGGGTTCTGTAAAGCTGCTGCTTTGCAGTGGGTTTTTTTTCCCCTCACTCTAACAGTGTTGCAACATCACAACACTGTCTGAGCACTGTGAAAAGAAGTGAAATGTAGGCTTTTACAGTTCCCCAGTAGTGTCTGTCACTCAAAACACAGCCACTCTTAATCCTAGTTCCAATAAACACTGGAAAACATTCCCCTGAAATTCACGTTGCAAAGCAGGGTAAAGGGAAGGGCTCAGACAACCGCTTTGCTCCTAGGCCCCAGGGGGATGCCAGCAGCTTTAGCAGCCAAGTCAGCTCATTAGAAGAAGGCAGAAACTATCTCAAAGGTAAACAAGATGATGAAATAAAGGAGAAATACTCTTCGTGTGTCCAAATTTTAGTCAACCCTTTAAAGAGGATGAGTGTGACAGACACGTTTCAGAAGCAGGCTAGCTGAAGAGGATTTTGGTTTGTTTTGTTTTGTTTTTTTTTAACTGAAAATTGTTCTCATTTCAGAGGAAGAGGCAGGATAGGACTTTAGATCCCAAATACAGATGATTTTTTCAAGAAAGGAGATGAGTACCCACTGTTAAAGCACACGCATTGGATTCATGCTATCCGAGGTCACAGCTTTGGCTGGCTCTGTCTGCAGAGGGCTCACATTTATCCACAGTCAAGTCTTTTAGTTGGTCCAAGTTTATATACCTACAGAGTTGGTTTTAATAACGCCAGTCAAATGGATGCACTCAGCCAATAATTCAATACCAATAATGTACTTAGTAATTCTAGAGTACCATTCAGGTGAGGACCATTAAAGACAAACATTATTTTTTGAGTCTGAAGAGAATGATACAGGGACATTTTCTTCTGCCCTTGCTGGTTGGAACTTGAGCCATACCACTGATAAATCCCTGACTTGATGATGGCTGTTTAGTTTCCTGAGTCAAATACATAGTTTTGTTTCCATTCCAAACAAGTAATGGATCATAAGAACTACATTGGACCACTGTTCCTGGCACCAATCATTCTGGAAGCCTCACAGAAAGGACAAATAGGAAGAAACATGAAAGTATAAGTGAAGACAAACTACTCAAGGTATCACAGCATGAAAACACTGTGATTACTGAAACGCCAATAGGGAAGCATTCATATAGTATTCTGTGCCTTTCAAAAACACGGGAGGAACATCTTACCATTTTGAAGCTTGCTTGAAAGCCTTCTTTGATACCCCCATAAAGGAGAAGGGATAAAAATCCATGTAACTGCAAAACAAACCAACAAAACCACCAGAACACACACACACAAAACAAACACACACATACACAAAAATCACCAAACACCACAAAACAACACACACACACAAGAGAGAGACATGCTATAATTTATCCTAAATGGATGGAATTTGCCTTCAGACCCAGGACCAGCAGAGCAAAACCAGAAATATACTTCATCACCTCTCAAGAGCAAGAAGGAAGGCCAGAGGAACAGTCTAGTTCATGCTCTGCTCTCAGGTAGGCTCACCTAGAAAACATCTCTGTCAACATTTTAGTCCAGACCGGGAACATACTCCTGCTGTAAATCTTGTGGGTGTTCTCCCTCCCACCTCAGTACACACAGCGTGCTCTAAACACACATCTGTGCTAAAACGTACTCGGACTGCTGAAGGACATTTGGTCTAGATGGCAAGACTAGATCTTGCCCTAAGGATAAGAAACCTGAGCAGAGTGTGGATGCCAGGTCCACTGGTACTCCTTCAAGAAACAAAACAGCCAACCAGCACAACCCAGATATAACCCTAGGTGCTATCCACCACTTGGGTTGGACGGTTACTTCTCAAATAGACTTTCAAAACAGTAAGCACCCAAAATGTTACAGGCTAAGAAAGGGAACTGAGTTTACTGATAAGGAACAATTCCGTAAGTGAAAGTGGATGATTAGAGAAGGAGGCTGAAAAGAAAGAGGCATTTCCCCCAGTCTGTAGGAATTACTACAAGCCAAAAAAGATAAGTTTAAGAAACCAAGGCAGGATATATGATTCTTTCAATTTCTACTGAGTTATAACTGAATGGTTTTCAAGCTTTCAGTGAAATATGCAGGTATCATGGAGCCATAATAGTCTGATTAAAAATGCATTATAGATTCCAAGGAGACTAAGTTATATCTCTGTGTAACTCAGTGGAATTTACTAGTCCTTGCAGACTGGCTGCTATTATGATCAGAAACAATTATTCATGTTAAAAGTGTGACTGTCAGTTTAAAAATGTCCCAATGTAACCCAAGCCTCCTGCTAACATACAGTCTTTAAGCTATCCAGAAAAGAGATCTTTAGGGGGTATAGCATGAATGATTCATTTATTAGTCTTCTAGAGCCATTCCTTATGAAAGAATTGTAACCATGTAACTGCAGTGGTGGAGAGCACTATTGAAATGCAGGAACAACACAAGATAAAAGTATTTTAAAATAGAGAACCAAACCAAATGGGAACCCAATTCAAACTGTCCAACTACAAGTAAAAATGAATTATTATTTTGGAAGTACTTCTGCAAATTGCACCTCCAGCTGACACCCCAGCCACAGTTAACCACAAATCAAAGCCAAACCACAACATGTTACTGGGGATATTAGTTGTCACTGTCAGTTCTTCTCAAAAGATTTTGAAAAGAATCACAATTTTGGCACAGTTATATTTTCAGTTCATCAAGAGGGAAAGTTTAAAAGAAATTAAACAAAGGATATTATTTCTAATATATATATTGTTGCTAAATATTGGTAAGTTTAAGCCAAGTGAAACTTTTTGGTAGCGCTTGATTTGCCAAGGGATGCCTGATTTTCTGCTAACACACAAAAACCACAACACAGATTAGTGTTTTTGTTTTTTTCCTGGCTGTATGAATCTCTTATCTCACCTCAAGACATCTGGCAAGACAGGAAAACAGATGCAGGATACTGACATCTTCATTCAAGTCACTCATGACCTAGAAAGAATCTGACTGAAAAACATGATTCCTTCTTGTGCCTTACTGTGGATGTAACCATTTGCCATCCCCATTTTGCTGTATTTTGATATAAATATAGTCAAAATACTTGTGCTTACACCAGAGGCAAAGTGACTAGCATGTATAACATTGCACCAGCAATGAAGCAGAACATGAACTTTTTTCTACAGAACCTACAGTTGCTCTGGACCCCTCTAGTTCTCACTGACAATGTACAACACCCTGCACCTCTACTTTCAGACCAAAACAAACAGAATTTGCATCCATCTCCTCAGAAGTATTCTCTGCTTGACTGCATCCTAATTCTTAAAAAAGTAGATAATAAACCATTTCTAACTTTTGAAGCTTTTTTTTTATTAATTCTCATTTACTCTGAAACCAAGAAATGGGAGAAGAACACAGATCATTGAACAACAGTTAAACTCCCACTCACCACCATGTATTCCATTCAAAATACATCAGCAACTAAGTAAAAACAAGCTACAGATATATAGAGAAGGTTCAATAAATTCATATGTATTAGAAGTGGTAATAAACAAGTGCATATTCAATACATGGAAAATAAATAAATAAAAACTAAGACTTTTTTTTTCCTTTATGGAAAAATGCAGGTGATTTTTTGGACCCAGAGACTCAACATGGTTGATTTTAATTTATGTTTTTCTGTGCAAATATTGTCAATGAAGATGGAGTATTCTGTATGGGAATTTTCACTAATTAAAAAAAAAAAAAAAAAGAAACAAACCAAAAAAAAGTTCTATTTGCTCAACTAATGTTGTATTTCTCCCCAGAGCTGGATAAATTTTTGCTGATTAAAATTTCACTGTAGCATTCATTTATTAAAATCTTTGCTCAGGGATAGGAAAAATATTTTGGGGGAATGCAATAAATAACTGTGCCATTAGCGAAGCTGGAATCTGGCAATGGCAGGAACACACAAGTACTTTTGACATCACCTGTATGGCATTTGTGCTGGTGAGCTGAAGCCACTTTCCTGAAAGATGTTCCACCTTGGAGGCATAAAAAGTGAACCAATGTAGAGGGAAGCCAGCAGGGAAATGGGATTTTCTATACTTATCCGTTATATTTTCCCAGTCTGACCTTTTGCTGTGGTTTTTAAGGTGATTGTTAGGATTATTACTGGGATATCCATCCATTTCTCTAAGTCCTTATTTACCTAGCAATTCAGTTTAAGGAGTGTCTCTGACAGTGTCGATGGGGCTGAGTGTTTTTCACTTGGAGGCTTACAGTGACAGTGACAGCGTGGCAGAAACCAGCAAGATGGACACACGTCAGCTGGAGAACGTGTTGCTGTAGCTACACGGTTATGTACATGTTCTGTAGCTGGCCCTGGCCTGTGGCTTGGGCCAAGACAAGAAAACAAGGTGCAATGAATGTTAAAAGTAAGTAGGTAAATAAACTCCACACTTTTTTCACTACTTCAGTAAAAGAAAACCAAATGTGTTCATCGTCTTTTTCTATTTCCTAGCAAATATGACATTCTATAAGGTAGAAACACTGGAAAGTTAATTTTGGAGCAATTACACCCTTGCAGACTTCCTCAGCTTTCATTTCTACTTTTCATTCAACGAGTTATTAGTGTTAATGACACCCTTGGCTAATCCCATCCTCACAGGACCAGGTGGTACATGTTAACACCTTCAAATTAACAGCCTTGTCTAAGATAAAGACACTAGGAGGCTTGTTCAGCCCTTTATATAAGAAGCTGCTTGCCTCACTAAATGAGAAAGGGTCAGGCCAGTACTTGCAGGCTGGTACCAGTCAGTTTAGGAGGTTCATTGAAAATGTTTGCAGTAGCATCTAGACCAACATGGAAAGTAAAAATAAAGTTTCAAGTTAGCAGGCAAAAAAAATGTCCAGAGGAGTAATAGTATGGCTCAAAATATTCCAGTTTTACACCAATGAGTGGGGTATATTTTTCCCTGAAGCACGAGTTCTGTAATCTCCACTATAACTTCATCTTATTTATCTAGGATTGCGTTGAAGAAACAGTGAAAACATGTCTTGCTAGAAGTTCACATTTTGCCTTTGGCTTAATTAAACACAGCTAACATGAATGTGAATGCGATCAGGGACAAGCAACTCTGTGTTGAGAATTCTGTTTTTACACAGGCTTTGGAATAGCACATTTTTTCTTGTGAATCTCTTTCTTGGTGAGTGATTGGACTATAGTACATAGACATTAGACTGTAGTGCTTTTACTCACAAGACATATGGGAGAATGATGTTTGTCAATGGTACTAACCGAGGTAAAAAAACCAGCCTGGTTTAAAAAGGACGAGGATACATGTTAATATTTTTGAGTAGGGCTTTTAGTGTTGCATCAGCAATGCTAGCTTAAGTTTTAACCATGATTTTTACCTATAATTGATAAATGCATCTATAAGGAAAGGGGTTTTTTACTAGAGTAGCTAGTAGTCTGTATTTGTGCCTACACCAATATCGCGTTCTCAAAGCCATGCACCACAACTGATGCAGTAAAGCTGATCCAAAACCTGTACGTGGCATTATATTATAAAAGTTAATGACTTTTCGTCCCTTGATGGGACGGTACATGTGACAGATTCTTCCCGGTCGGAGCTGTAAATGGATCAGTACATACTGTCACCCCATTGCCTGCATCAGACAACTCAAAACCAGATGATACGCAAGGCAAGTTCTAGATGATCCTGGAGAATTTCATAGGCATGTAATGTGTGCTGACCAAGGCAACAATTGACCTCTCATGGGAGACGGAGGTCCAAGTTTCAGGATATGAAAATAAATACCTTTTGTCTTCAGGCATCTGCAGTTTGTGCCTTTCATGTAAAGAACTGTCTAAAACCTCTTTGGAGGGTTCCCAATTCTGATATAAATAATGTGTCAACTAAAAGTAATAGGAAACAAACTTTCCTGCAAGAGCGTTAGTGCTAATTGAAAGAAATGCCTGCTCTAGAATTAACACGGCAACTCAGAATGGATAAGATGCATATACTCATGAACAAATTAAATACTCGTGCTGTTATCCAGCCTCATGAAAAGCAGGGATAAAACAGAAAAAGCAAACACTGGGTATGTAAAGAAGGCATTAAGAAGAAACCAGTAAGAGTGCAATGCTGAAGCAGGCAGTAGAGATATTCTCTGGGACAACTGCGGTACAAGCACATTCCCATACCATGAATAAAATACTCCTTCCAAACTTCAGCTGACTTAAGGACAATCAGTACTTCTACAGAAAGCAAATACCCCATTACTCAAAAAATAATTGTAGATACAATCCCAGCTTCCAGTCCCACTGCAGCCACTCTGTTCACAGTTTCCACCAGACCCATCTTGTCCTCTTCATCTCCTGTTAACCACTATAACCTGTGCCATCCATTACTCATCATCTCATTTATCTCTGTTACTCTCTTTTGTCCCCTGCAATTGCTCTCTTACTTTCTCAAACCCCGGTTCTTCCTCAGCAAGCAAACTCAGGGAGTTTATAGATCTTGGAGGAAAGAAGCTGGTGGAGATCTCAGGGAAGCACAAAGAAGAAATGTCAGTTAGGCATTCTGTCTGGCTCCTGGAGCTTTCCGTACCATGGATATGTGCAAAGCAGATCAGCAGAGATACCTTACACAGTAAAGGCAAGCACAAACTGGTACAAATGAAAACATCCACGCGTTAAAGAAAAAAAAAAAAAAAAGGTCATTCTTTCCCTCATCAGGCAGTTGTTTGAGTATTTTTATTGTATGCTTTAACACCAAGGTCTCTAAAGGGCTCCACAGACAGCACCTATCTTTGGCTGGTAGCCAGTTACAAAGCACTCGGGACATTTAAGAAATGACCTCAGTAAAATGTCTCCTACAGCATAAGGCAGGTTAGAGGGATTCCCAGCTGATGGTGACTCCCTGGGCATTCCCACTCACCTGCCATTTCCCTGGCTGGTGAAGCCAGCAGCAGCAGCTGCTTCGAGGCAGACATTTCCAGTTAAGCCAGATGGGCTGCCCCTGCACCCACTTCTCCTCTCCCTAACCCCTGCTGCCCTGCTCTGCCTTCTTCCCTGGGCTTCCCCCCTTGGATTCCTGGATCAAGCATGAGAAAGGGGCTAGGGTGGGCTAAGCAAACGGGATGAGATGCCTCAGATACTGTTTTGTATGAGGTTTCTGAACTTTCAGATCAGTACTAGAGATGAGGAGCCACTGCGTTTTAAAATTGAAATAACAGAACACCTCAGAAGCCTGTGCTGCAGCTGAAGAGTCTGCAGGAAGCTTTGCAAAAAAAATGCAAAAATCAAACCAGTTATTTCTCACACAGCTACTCGTATGCAGGGCATCTTTTGTGCAATTAGCAATGTAGTGACATTTTAACATAGAGCAAGTAAAGAGGGCCCAAGATCTGGAACCCTAAAATGGCCAGGTGCAAAACCTGTGTACTCCAAGGGGATCTGTTACACCAATTATCCACTTGGTGGTTTGAAATGTTCTTACAGGAATTGTGCTTCACGCACTATGCAGAGCGAATCATTACTGGGTATGGTATATATCTGCCAAAAATCTATATATAGCTATAAATTCGTATTCATCCACATCCAGAACTTTCTGTGTCAAAGTTACAGGAGAAAGAGTAGCATGCAGGAAGAAAACAGGAATTTTTACTTTTGTGCCTGAGCACTACGTTGCAGGTGAGCTTTAGATAGGTGCAAATATATGTGGTGTAGCATATCCAAGCACACACACACATCCTAGACTAGCTTTCACAAACCTTGGTTTATGTTCTGTTTCACTGCTGGCAGCAGAACTGTTTGTACCTACATAGCAAGTACAAGTGGCTGTAACATCCATAACTCTGAAATGCCACATGTAGATGTACTTCTGCAGTTTACAACTTTGCTGAAATTCCTTCTCATAATTTGAAGAGTGCTTACACACTGTTTCCACTGCATAGCTAAATTATCTCATAACAAGATAAGAATCTCTGCTGCAGCGTATGAAAAACATTCGCTTGGAATATTCCAGCTACGCTGCAGCCGAGCGGTCCATGGCATCACATATATCCCAATTACACAAACCAGAGAATCCAGTAGTGTGTTCAAGTTACCTGTTTTCTCTACTTTTACTGGCAGCTTTCAACACCCATTCCATTCACCTTTCAGATCGCCATCTGAGCACATATTCGTTTGAGAAATACAGAATATCATTTAAAAAAAAAAAGAAATCACATATGTAGTTTAAAGACTGACGTAATCTAAAAGTATGAACACTGAAAATGGGAACATAACCACCTTAGATTACAAAAAAATAGGCCTGACCCAAAGTGGAAAATTATGGCACTCACTCTTGCAGAGATGCCTTAGGAAGAAAGCAGATGCAAGAGGTCCTGCTCACTGTCCCCAGCAAGGGGGGCAGCCTGAGTGAGGAGTTATAATAATATAATATTATAACATAATGTATTTAATATATAATATATTATAGTTATAATATATGCATATAATATATAATTATTATATAAGCATT
>JANIJG010006130.1:0-61099 GCA_024611175.1 Megaceryle torquata
TCATATCAAGTAAAAAAAAAAAAAAAATAATAAAAATTAAAAAAAAAAAAAAAAAAAAAAAGGAGGAAAAATTATTCTCAAGAGGGTTTCATTGTTGTTGTTTGGTTGGTTTGGGTTTGTTTTTGTTTTTTTGGTTGGGGTTTTTTTGAGATAATGCCCACGAATGCTGCTCCAGTAATATGACTGCTGTTTCCATGCTTTCACATGAAGGACAAGCTACCTTTCATCTTCACAGACTGAATATCAGAAAACCACAGACACTTCAGAAAACACAAAAAGAGGGAGGAAGGGAGGTGGGGGAAAGCAAAGAAAGGGAAAATAGAATGTTTCCTTAGGAGAGCATTATTCATTCAATATGAAGGACAACTGTCAAAAATTCTCAAGGATGTTGCAGATAGACACACCCATTCACCAGCTGTCTAGTGGGAGAATGTGATCCTAGAGCCTCTGAATCTGAGTAAAAACATAAGGGAAGATCTCTCTCCAGCACAGCAGCTTTTAGACACCATGCTGGATGCCAACACCAATAACCAAGCCACATAGCATGCACTGTTCCACTGGAGACAGTGGAATTGCACTGGCTGCAGCAGGACTAACAGAAATAGCTGCTTTACAGTCTCAGGCAACATCTGCACTTTACTGCAATGAGTAATGCTGTTTGGTATGGTTTGGAGTAGCTTTTATTTGACATTTGCTTCTTTCCAAGGATACAAATTTCCCCCCTGACAAGCCCAAGGGATGTGTAACTAAATCAACTAATCTGGAGAAATGGACAGTCAGGCATTCAGGACTAGACACTGCCTGGGAACCATGAGAGGATCAATGAGATACTCCTAAGGGATTATGTCTCTTACCTCTCCAGTAATTTTTGTGGTGATTCTGACACTCACTTAGAGAGGTGGCATTTAATCTTTAATCTCCTGACAGAACTGAGGTCTCAAGGTGAAACTCAGCCCTATACTGAACAGCAGATATCCTTACTGGTGCACATCCTACCAACTAAGGATGATGAAGACAGAACAAAACCACTGTGAGAACAGTCAGTAAACAGGAGTCTCTACAATATCTGATCAGCAAATAGTTAATGCTGTGCTTCCTCTCAGCTTTTCCAGGCAAAACCATGTTCTCATATTAGCTGATTAAGTGCCAAAATGTGGAGAAGACAGAGAAAGGGGAGCTAGTTTGCATTATCCGTTGCTCATCAGGGCCAGCCTGCAGTGCATAAACTGAGAAAACAGAAGACAATAATTCCTATTATCTGGATTGAGCTGCCTCATCACCCCTCCATCACCCCTCCATGTTAGAAGCAACCACCAGCCACAACAAAAAAGAACTAGAATGCTTGCTTATGCCAAGCTGAGTTTTTCAAACTAGAGCCAGAATGATAGAGATGAGAGCAGATCTTATCAGAGCATTCATTAAAAAAAAAAAAAAACAAACCAACCAACCAACCAACAAAACAACAAAAACCAGTTTCTAAGAAAGACAGTCATCTCCCCATAAGTCTTCTTTAACTACCTTACCTGGGGTCACCTACAGATCACAGAAGCCAACCTTAGGCACATGTATCTTTTCTAAATCTGATTTGGTATCTAAGTTAGAGATGCTGACCTTTAGGTGTCCATCAGTCCAGGGGAAGTGAGATTATTTCTATTCCATAACCACCATTCATGTGGATTTTCCCTGCTCTGTCTCAATTACTATAAACTGTAGTAAACTCAGATGGAAAGCTTGCCAAAACCCAGCACTGGGCAAGATCAAGATACATCTACTGCTACAAGTCTATAACCTGTGGGGCTACATGAAACAGCTGGCATAGAGGAGTCTTCCAGTTTGATCTGCTTCAAAGAGAGTGTCTACCTATACTTCCAAGAAAGGATCCAAGAGCCCACAAGACAATAAACCCAAAAGGCATCTTGCACTGATAGCCAGCAGATTTCTATTCTTAGAATGATTCTAGCATAAAATGTTCCCCAGTTTGTCTAGCTGATAAAGATTGTTCTTAAAACTGGACATGATGAAAGATGCCATCACAGAAAAAGTGCTATTTATTATGCCCAAAGGGGTCACAATCGGTGCGTGTGAACACAGCATGTGTCACAGTATATAAGCAAACAGCAGCATTATCCTCATGAGCAGTATCTCTCAGAGAAGCCAAGCAGTATCTCCTGAAGTAGCCAATCTTAAGTTATGCATACTCAAGGGCTATGGAGGGTACTGATAATTGCATTTTCCAGTGAGGACATTTTTGAAAATGCCTAAATGATATAAATACCTAATTCCCATTTTCAAAACTGAACTAGATGTGTGGGGTAACATTGATCATGCTAATTTTAGCTATCTAACAATTAGGCACCTGGGTGAAAGTAATCACTTGGGTTTCCTCTACAGCAAAAGGGGAGAAACAGAAACATCTAGAGGGCAATTCTGCAGGTCTGATCATAAAATAAAGAAGAAAGGGACAGTACTACTTGCTCAATGGTCTTTGAAATGGAGGCATCTCTTTTCTTGCTCAAGCTACAGCTTGACCTCACTGGACTATGCTGATGATTCATGTTTCTCTTCCAGACTGTGAAATGATCCTAAACAACAAGCTGTACTTTAAATGCTTAAGTTTTTTGTGAGTACAGTTGAACGAGACGAACCCACCCTCACTTTCTATCAATGTGTTAAAATATTTTGCTGTAAAAGAAACAGAAGCAGCTAATCTAGAAAAGGGGTTTCAGGAGATACTAAGATAAACCCTCCCTTTAGTGGTTTTGAAAATTAAATAAGAATAACAGACATTTCAACTGTTCTGACATGAAAAGATGTTAACAGTGTGGCACTTTTAAAGAACACTGAGATGACAAGACTGATTTTCCAGAAGTGATTCTTCAGTTTCATTTTGAAAATTCCCTGAAGAGGAAAAATCATAAATACTGCATTTCCACTCACTAGGAAAAAATGTTCAAGAAGCCACTGACTTTGGTAAAGCCAGAACTTCCAAGCCCCAGGAAGCTAAAAATCTGCACTGTGATGGTGCTGGCCATAGAGGCAGCTTCTTAGGAGGAATTACTCTGCAAGTCCATTGTTGAACCCAGCAGTCCATTTACATATGAGATATAGCAGAAACCTTGCAACAAGCAAGAAGACCTGATGCTAGCTAATCTACCCCAAGATGGTGAGGGTAGAGGTCAGCAGGCTGGATTCAAAGTTGGAAATGTCACAAGTAAAACTAGTTGAACAGAAACAGACAAGGAATGACTATGTACAAGCAGAACCAGCTTGCAGCTCCCAAGTACTGCTGGGTATGACCATCCAGCTTCCAGTAGCATTCTCACACATACACCAAAAAAAAAGAAAAAAAAAAAAAAAAAAAAAAAAGAAGAAGTCTTTTTGCTGGGAATAGCAAATCTATAGTTTTGGTAACCAGAGGCATGATCAGCTTAAAGAATGGCTGCTTGAAAGACTAAGTGCAAAATGCCTCTCAGCAACAGGCAAGATTTATCTGGAAGGAAAGGGAATTCATTACTCCATCTGGATGCTCTCCCTACTGCAGCCAAGGCTGTATAGCAAGGGGTGAAAGAAAGCAAAACAGTTGATCTGCATGTTAGGTATTGCCTCGGAGGCATGGCTGGTGAGTCAAAAGTTAGCAGGCAGGTGAAGGTGAGAGCAGCACAATGTTCCTGTCCCAACTCTCAACAACCTGATATGGGCTAGGCTAGGCTGCTCTCTTGCCTCCTGTCTGTGCCTCTAGACAGCAAGGTAGCTGAAGAAGCACATAAATGCTTGCTTTAGTTGGCCTTGAAGTCTACTTCATGCTATTACCACCTCCTATGTGATAAGGTTTTGCTCTCTCCCCAGACGGATGTACCCAGATACACAAGAGTGACGAAATGCCAGTGATAAATCCTTCCAACATACTGTATTATCATAATGGGAAGAGAAAGTGGTTATAGGTTCCCTTCATCATGGATTTTCTTGTGGATGGCATCAGATTTTAATGAGAAATGGATGCTCACATGACAACCCGCTCTTACCCTTACCCTTCTACAACACAGTCATGTGGATCCACTGCATCACACATCTCCAGTCAAAACCCATGTTCCCCCCTGTACTGCATACCAAGGCAAATAAATGTGCCAGAAACATCAGAAGCAAAGGCCCTTACACCCTTTCCAAGGAGCATCTTCCCAGAAAAGCCAAAGGCTGAGCTTTCCCTTAAATATCCCTCTTCCCAGGGGTTCCTAGTACCTCTCCAGCATTGCTGCCTATGCACAGCCTACCATAAAATACAGAATAGCTGAGTGTCCTTCTGAAGGGGCACAAAGGATGGGTGAAAATGCCTTCCTGGCTTCTGAGTTCAATACCAGAACTTCTCTTGCCCCCTCCCTGGAAGTGTTCAAGGCCGGGTTGGATAGGGCTTTGAGCAACATGGTGTAGTGGAAGGTGTCCCTGCCCATGGCAGGGGGGGTTGGAACTAGATGATCTTTAAGGTCACTTCCAAGCCAAACCATTCTATGATTCTGCCTGTACCAGTAAACATTCCTCACTTCTCCACCTTCTACCTTCTTCTTAGAGAAAAACTCTATACATTACTGTAAAATTAGGACTAATATTGCATAGAAGGAAGACTTGGGGATAGCACACATGGCTAAACACAAGTGCCACTTTGTTCTTCTAACACAGAATGAGTATCTTGTAAAGCCACTACATAGAAGCTACAGTGACCAAGACAGGTATCTCGCAGCACAGACCTCATACGCTGGTCTCGCTGCAGCGTGTTGCTGGCCAGAGCATTGTCTCCAGCCCCTGCAAGCGGATGTGACAATAGGTAGGAGACCATGAAAGAATATCATGTCCCTTCTCTGTCCCTGTCCCCTCCTTCCTGAAATTCAACCTGGTGGATCCTAGGGGAAGCCGGATCTGCTTCTCATTCCAGACCATGTAATGTCATAATTATTCCTAATTATGGCTCATTTAGCTTGATATGTACCAGATTGGGAAAGATGCCCTAGTGAGAACAAGCATCTTGGACGGCTGCAGCAGCAAGGTGAGGCGAGAAGAACTGTGAAGCAGAAATTAGTAATAGGATAAGAGCTGCGCCGCCAGGCAAGGGAGGGCGGCAAGGGGCTCGGCGGGTACGGCGCCCCGCGGACACAGCCCGGCGGGGAGGTGTAGCGGAGAGCGCCGGCAGCCCCCGCTGCCGAGGGTCGTCCCCGCTCCCGCTCCGCCGGGGCGAGCTGGCAGCCGCCGGCGCCCGCAAGGTGGCGCCCGCGGCACCCCGGTGGCGGCGCAGCGCGGCCTCGCCGCTCCCCCGGTGCGGCCCTAAGGGCACCCTCCAGCTCGCACAGCTCTTGTCCCAGCGTGAGGTGCCAGGGCGGGCCTTGTGCGTGCTCGCCCCGCTCCTCGCTAGCCCAGGTGTCTTCTGGCTGACCCTGGTGGGCTCTGCCGGAAGGGTGGGTGCCCCTCTGCCACTTGCGGACCGGCTGCTTTCACAGATGAGAGACCTGCGAGGGTCCCTCTCCCCTGTGCCCAGCACAGGGTCCCACCGAGTTCCAAGGAGCCAGTTTCATCCAGGGCCAGTCTGGGACACCATTCCTGCACTGCTGGGGGCATGTACAACAGGTAACTACAAAATTAATGCTGTAAAAATAACATTACCCATACACTGGATAGGGGCACAACATATTCCTCCTTTCTCCTTGAAGACCCACATAGATGGTTTCTAATGGATGCACTTGCCATGCTGCAGGAAAGCTCCAGTCCCTATTTTTCCACCTGCAGATGTCTGGATATGCACAGGACCCTCAGCTGATGCATCAGAAGACACACTGAGTGCAAGGCAGCTGTTTTCCAGGACAAGCACTGGGAACCACATGTCTCCACCATGGACCCTGGCTGCTGTCTCTCTTCCTCCTTGCACATCAGACATGGGTCATGGTTGAAATGCTGCCTGCAAACATATGGGGACCAGCAACAACCAAACCACAGGAAGGTGTAAAAACA
Organism: Megaceryle torquata; assembly: GCA_024611175.1. NCBI lineage: Eukaryota > Metazoa > Chordata > Aves > Coraciiformes > Cerylidae > Megaceryle > Megaceryle torquata. Next base: position 5,992 of record JANIJG010006130.1, read on the forward strand.
TCAAGGATGTTGACCAACGGTGGTTGGTTTGAAAGGGGCACTTGCTGCTTGGTACTCCTCCAGGGCTTGTGCTGCAGAAGATAGTAAGAAATCCTGCTTCAGTGTGAGTCAAAGACAACAAAGGCAAACCCCCCCTCATTTTGGGGCAGAGGGAAATTAGCTAGTATGGGAACAAAACATGAGTAAGTGCTGTCTTCACAGGCACTTTTTACTTTATCAAAAAAAAATAAAAAACCAAAACCTTCTAAACTATTTTTAGCTTGGGTCTGAGCTCTTGCAACTAAAATGGTTGTTGGAAAGCCAGAACTGCACTGTAGCCAGCTGCAAGCTGCACCTCTGAGCTGATGCAGGCATTGTGTATGCAAAGCCACTACCTTCTCCTCTGCTTCTTTTTCCTTCTCAGGATCCATCTTCTGAAAAGCTCACTAGGGAGACAGGCTTGCCTTCAGCCTGTCCTTCTGCCAGCTCACCACTCTTCTGCTGCAAGGAAATGGGGTTAAATTCCAAAGGGAGAGAGAGGAAGGCAAAGCCACCTGCAATGAAATCAAACAGCTGATGTGGGAAGAAGCTGAGCAGCAAAGGAAGGATGATATACTGACACAAGCTAAGCCAATATAAACACTTATGATACAGGTGTCTGTGCTCTAAGAGATTGCCTGGCTTAATTCAATTGTTTTGTAAACTGATTTAGTTAAATCTGTATAAATCTGGTGTTTAAACAAGCCCAAACAGTGTTTAAAAAGTCATTCATAGAACATATCACCATAAAACAAATACATATTACAAAAGATTCCTTTTTGCTGACAGGATATATCCTTTCTCCTCATATTTCTTTTTCCTCTATGTTCTTTTCTTAAGAGGTTGTACATTCTTCTTTGCCGTGATTGCCTCTTTCTTTCTGTACCATACAAAAAAAGGGTTTCCTCCGTTCAAAATGTTCAAGTCAACCCCTAGCATTTCTCACTGTTGTGTAACACAAAGCTGTGGAGACATTTATTCATTTTTATATAGCCCCAAATAAGATTCAACCTGAACCAATATTTTTAAACAGATTTTAAGCAAAGTAGTTTATGTTGGATCCAGCCTGACTACTTTAATTCTTTACAGACTGACTTCTTACAGTTTGGAGTTATTTAATCACTCTGAAAAGATACTCCTATTTCTGTTGTTTTCAGCAAGTTCACCTTTTAAAACAGTATTTTTCGGTATTTAAGTCCTATTCCAAAATCACTCAAATCTTTAGCTGTGACCAAAGTTAACTGTTTCAAAACTCCAAGATCTTTTCACAGACTTGGCCCAAATGCCCTATTAGCTTGGTCTCCTCCACTCAAGAGCCTTCATTTTTTAAACAATTACAATGTAGAGTAAAAAAAAAAAAAATAAATAGCAAAATGAAGTTACTATTCTCTTAGCAGAAGTCAAAAACAATAAGACTAGTATAGGTCAAGTCTTCCCTAGACACATTTTTATTTTTGGTCTTTGATTTATCTAGGGGAAGGATTTGGGCCAGTGCTTCCTGCATCCAGCTATTTGAACATATGCAGGATGTGATGGAGCTATCATTCCCTTGGAGAGGAAGGCAAGGGGTGGCTGGAGCAGCCACATTAGCTAACAGAAATTGTCACTGACAAGAATGAAGGTAAGAGGGACACATTTGAAAGAAAAAAGGCATTGAGAGAGTTGTGACAGACATCACATATCAGGTGAGAAGCTCTGAAGGCATTAGGAGGGGTTTAGGAGGGAAGTATAGACACAAGGTATGCTTGGTCTGGTTTGTGGGGTGGAGATAGGAAGCAGCCTTTAGACAGATAGGGAAGAAGAAATGTCTACATTTAGCACATTTCTGGGGCTAAACTATAGCAGTTGCTTTACCACCCAATGACTGCTCCTCAGCCAAGAAAGGGGATCAGGAAAAGGAGATGATACTCATGGGTTGGAATGAAAACAGATTTAATAACAGCTAAACTAATACCAATGCCAGTATAAAGTAAACAGTGATAGCCCAGCAAAGATACAGTGGTCCAAACAAATGGGAAGACAGTCCTCAGGAGCAGGAAGAAGAGCAGGATCAGAAGACCTTCAAGCAGGAAAGCCCTTTATCCTCAGCAAACATTCCCCTTTATACTGAACTTGACATTTTTGGTCTGGGATGAGATGGAATATACCTGTGAGACAACCTGGGTCAGCTGCCCTGTCTGACTGCAAGCTGTTAATGGCCTGCAGACCACAGCTGGCCTATGGTTCTGTCTCAGATAAACCAGGATAAGAAAGCGTTTAGGCTCTGAGACAGCAGTGTGATGCCTACAGGCCCTAGGATGAAGGGAGTCAGCAGTGCCGAATTGGGGTGGGGTGGCTGGAGAATGCATCTCTAACTGGGACTCTGGTTTGGTGGGCAGAGACATGTCCATTGTCTGCTCCTATGACAATCTATGCTCCTGGACAGCCTCCCTCTTTCCCAGAAAGCAGACTGGCCTCCTACCCCATGCTACACAGCTCTGCTGATTTATACCCTCAAAGCCTGGCAGCTCTGGAGCACAGCCTGGTGGCAGATCAGTACAGCAGAGGGCCATGGGGAGCCCAGCCAACATCCTACAGCTTCACATTGCTGCCATCTGAAGAGTGCAGACCCTTACCTGAGGAAAATGGTGTGCACACAAAATCTCCTGCAAGAGGTTGTCACCCATGTGCTCACAGCTATCCCAAATTCCTGCTGTTTTATCATTTCCAGAGCCCCCATCCACTGCAAGACAAGGCTGCAGATTGGCTTGTGTGCCAGTGCAGGGATTGGCTTCTAAAAGCTGTGCCAAGAAGCGTGCTTTGCTCCAAAGGACACAGTCAGAGTAAACCTTGTGTACATTTGGCAGGGGCCATAGTCCACAACCACCCAACCTGGCAACATTGCTGGAGGCCTCAAGCAGAGGCAGTCCAAGCCAGGATTTGTGATTGTTTACTTAGACATCCATTTGGATACACTCCAGGTGTAGACAAGGGATTTAGATGTCCAGATTATTTGCCCTCATGGCACCAACACACAAACACAACTACTAGGAAGATTAGAGATAGCCCATCTGCTTAAAACGCTTCCCTTTTCCTGCCAGCACTGATCACTCTCTGATAACCCTGATGATGGGCATTTAAACCCCAGTTCCAGAATGACTGACACCATTGTGATGATTACATTTTCTGTGAACCCACTCTCTCAGTCTCTGAAGTCCATTTCTGCCAGTATGGCCCACCACCTTGGCAACCCCACAGTGGTCCCAAACAACTCTTGTTCAAGGTACTAGACAAAACTAGCAGAAAGATGTCTTGCCTTTTCATTTGTCTGTTTAACCAAACTGAGATGGTCTAGATCATAAGAAAAAAAAACCCATCAGACAACAGAAAGAATTACAGGAAATGCAGATCTTAGTTGTCCTTGCACAATTACAAGTTGTTATGCTAGTTTTATTCATACTTTGAAATGTCACCTCTTTGGGCTGTGGCCAAAAATACTATGTTCTAGTCCACTCAGGAAAAATAGAGGTTTTGACCAAAAGTACCTTTACTAAGCTTTAACTGAATCATTTGTTATCATTAATTGCTACAAAGTAAGAGACACTCTGTTCAGCCCTACATCTTTGGAAGGAAACACAATAAGTAATTATTAGTTTACAGTGCAATTACATAATGGTTCAGTCTCAAACACTTTCATTGGTGGTAGATAATTCTGTCATTAGGCTGTGAATTCAGAGTGTGGTTTAACACTTTTGCCTCCCTGTGTAATTTGGACCTGGGGAGTAAAGCCTTCCACAATTTCAAGTGCTCGGTGTTGTGGTTCTGCTCCCCAGAAAGAGGGCACCTCCCAGAGCCAAATGCACTCCTTTGACTTGTGAACAATGTTTTCCACAGACTCTGTGGGAATTTCACCAACACTGAATCCATCAAAACCTTTTTCTAGCCCAAGTTATGGGTCTCCTAACCAAATAATGCCTTAGCTCAGCCTGACTGAGAGCACAGATAAGAACACAGCAGAAAGTGATCTCCCTGGGAATCAGTCACATGTGTATGTTGTGCTATTGCAGTGTTAAGCCTTCCAGCATAGCACACATCAGGCTCTGGTAATGTTCCCCTCTGACCCTTCTTGTGGAGTGGGCCAATTGCTATAGATAATGGGGAATTAGTGATGATGGTTGATGACTGTTTTAGGGCATGTGTTCCCATACTACCAAAGGGGAGAAATTTGAATCATAGGAAACCCCTCCTTTTATTTTTCTCTCTTTCTGCAGCAGGCCCAACACCCATTAAGACTTGTTTATCTGCTCTCTTCTCATCCTGTTTTGGTATCTCAGCTATGAGATTTAGCTCCTGATCTTATTTTTGACATGTAAATGCAGTATCCTTGTGCATTCTCTAGTGCTTTTTGATATCCTAGCTTATTCTCTTGATGGGTCAGAGGATGCCTTCAGTGCTGTCCAAACCCCTTCTGTATTCAAATAAATTGTCTCTTTCTTTTTTTTAATCTTCTAGAAAACATTGTTTTCCCTTAGGGCTGACAGTTATTTCCACACACTCAGAAGCAACAAAACCCAAATGCACTGCATCCTTTGTAGTCAGTTTAGTGGGTAAGAGCAAAGATACTTAAAGCAGTGCTTGTGGTGGGGCACATGAAGAGTGGAGGGAAGCAGCGGTGGGGATGTGCTCATAATAACATTTATCTGAAGTGTAGTCCATGAAAGCTAAATGGGTGTACCATGATGACCACCAACATAAGACCCTTCTCTAGGCTTTTCCCAAAGGTTTTCATGAGCTGTGAGTCATCTGTGGACCATAAGGGAGGAGCTGCAGTGGAATATGCATTGTTTAGAGGGAACTGCAGGGCTTGTTAGAGGAATGGACTACATGAAGAAACAGGCAGCTGCACAGTGTGGTGAGGACCATCTCTAAAGCTCAGTGCTTAACTGCTCCTAGATCTCCTCTTTCATCTGTTATTCTATTCAATAACCGAGACTCTAATAAGCAGGTGCACCCAGATCTATGCAATGGAGCAAGCAGGCTGGGATTGTAGGTTTCACAGCAGAGGCTGTAAGGCACTGAAACTGCAGAGATGGAAATCACTGCTGTGAAAGCACATTTCATCAATTTCTTCCCATGAGTGGAAATCCTTACACCTGCTGCTTCCTCACCCCCAGTATCCCCCCAAAAAATTCAATTGCATTGTGTAACAGGGAAAAACTTCATCTGCAAGAAGGTCCACAGCAGCAGGGCTCCTCCCTCACCCTTCAGGAGAGCTTTAAGACACAGGCAAAGGAACTTTGTATCACAGAAAGCAAATTGCTGTTTCTCTGTTAGATTGACATAGAAAGCCAAAGCCATCAAATGACAGATGAGGAATAAGAGGGCAGGATGACAGAGAAAGAATCAGTTGAGATGGAAGAAAAATTTTGAAGGTTTTGTTTGGGTTTTGAGGAATAAGAGGATTGCACTTCCATTATTTGATGCACAGTAAATGCTGAAAGGCCAAGCGGAAAAAGGGGAAAAGGCCCTGAAAACCTTCAATACCTTATTGAAATATGAGAATGAGAAGGGTTTGTTTCCTTGGTAACAGGTTCTGTGGTGCTTCTGCTGGACCAATCTACCAGAGAAAGAGGACTTTTCCTGTTAGAGATGCCAGTGAAGTGAAAGATAATTAGAGAGAACCCTTCCCTCAAATGAGTACATTTGTAAATATACTACTTGATGTATGTATGTACTCAGATATTACACAGCCCTCAGAAATGGGTGTCTCAATAGATGACAGAAAGTGAGCTCCTGGGCATGTGTAGGTGACCGTCACAGGCCATATGTCTATGAAGGTTTGAGCGCAATTTTTTTTTTTGCACTTCCATAATGCTTCTTCAATGTATGAATATGGCCCAAACTGTCAACAGAAACTTAAGAGTTAAAATCCTTGACTGTAGATTCTGGATTATGAAGTTACAGTTCTCTTCCAAGAGGACTTTGTTTCCATCTTCCATTGCCTGCATACATATATGTCAAGGCTGAGGTGCTCCATGGCAGCTGTTTTGCCACAACAGCACAGCATGAAAGAATTCAAGAGAAAAAGGGAATATGAAAGGAGAAGGAACTTAATAGATACAGAAGATACTGCTGTAAGAAGAACTGGAACAAGACTCTAAGCATAGCTTTCATCCTCTTGCAAAGAGCATCACTAGATCATCACTTACTAAAAATGATCAACTTTAACACTAACTGAAACTGTCTGTGGTATGGTGATGCTCATAAGCCCAAAGAGACACTGTTATGCATGTTGTTAAAAAACACCTTTGCTCCAAAAACTGAAAATCCAAGTGGATGAGAGAAAGATTTGGATATCTGTATTTTTCACATGGGAGGTGGGGATGAAGTGTAAGAGATTAAAACATCTTGTCTAAAATTGCACTGAAAGTTTGTAATAGAAGTGGTTGAACCTACAGCTCCTGACCACCATCCAAAAGTATAATGATACAACTAACTCCAGAGCAGTATCCCCAGGTGTCAGTTGAAGAATTCAACAGACACTGCTCAGCTGCTGATACCCAGCATAATTGTAGAGGCAGCACAATAGTTGCATGACCATGAGAATGTGACACACTCTTCTGCCTGCTATGGCTTCAGCGAAGACATTTTCTTCCAAAATTAGGAACAGCATCAAGGAAACATTAACTTTATGTAGCCCACAGGCTGCTCTGAACACAGAACTGGTTCTCTCTATGTCCATCTCATCCTAGAGATGCCCCCAACACTGTAGACTGTATCAGGCATGGGAGTCAGTGGACAGCCTTACACACAACCTGCCCTAGGGGAAAAAGGGGTTTAATCAGCTACTTTCTGCTAGAGAAGCTGCACCAAGCCCATAGTTGTCTCTCCCAGTACAAGCTAATAAGTGGACAGAGAGCTCAGTGCCTTATCCCTCCTGCGGGGACACCCCACCTACAGCTGTACACCTAGACAAAGTGCCAACAAATTATGGAGGTGAAGCAGAAAAATCATTCCTGCAGCTCCATTTACAAGATAATTTATAGCATTGGCTTCTGAATGCAAACCAGAGCAATGCCATAACCTTTCTAATCTGCTCTTGCTGCATGGTCGTCACCATCTTCTGGCTGTTCAGGGAGCTTCTGTGAAAAGGAAATGCATTATGGACCTCAGGATAGCTATTAGCAAATGCTTGTCTGGATAACAGTAGAGATCATAGTTTGTTTGATTGTCCACAGACTCAGAAGAGGGGTCAAGAACTGAAATAGGGTGACAGAGATGGTATTCCTGCTCTCACACAGCAGTGGTGGAAGGATCAGCAGTCAGGTGTAAGAGGCAAAACAGGGCACCATAGTCTTTCCAGTCTCACATTAAGCAGTCATAGTAGAAGTAGTACTAAGGTGCCAAGGAAAAAGTGACCCAAGTGTCATTTGCCTGTGTCGTATTCTCAAGCTGGGAAATCTTCTTTGTGTACCTGCCATGCATTGCCAGAGTGCACCAGGCCACCATGTTTTTTAAGTCACAAAATCTTTGTCAAACTTCAGTGGTGTGGGCTGGGGTTCCCTCCATCTCTTGCTCTTTATTCCATACACTCCTTCCTTAACCATATCACAGCTGCTGACTCCCTGTGAAACCTGAGTTTCCCACCTACATCTAGACCCCAGTTCCTATTGGCAAAAGGTAGGGAACAAGATGCAAATCCCCTTCAAAGCAAGATAATAACGCCCAGGATGTCTTCTTGGTCACACCTGGTGCCCACTCAGAAGATAGCAAGTGGAAAATCAATCCAGACTGTCACAGTAAATGCACTTTCAGAGTCTGATACCTCTACTCTGGGTATCTCCAAGAGTAGGGTGAATTGACCTTTGGAGGTCTACATGTCCATATCTTGTCCACTGGAGTTACAGATGGGTCCCCCTTTCCTCAATATATCATTGGATTAATCTCTATGATGCACAAGGATGATACAAGACCTGCCATGTGGACTGAGGCATGTTATGGTAAGTCATGGTTCACACCATGATGCAGGCTGAGACATTTGGGCAGATCTGCCCAGTGCTGTCTTTCTGTGATTAGTGCCTCCTGCCAGGGACGGAACAGAAAGAGAAGCAAGCACTACCACGTTGCAAGGCACTCCTCCTGGTGTTCCTGTTGCCACTGGTGTTCTCTTCAAAGGCCCATGCGCTCCTCTTCCTCCCTCCCTTTCTTATGCAAAGCAGCTTATTAGTAGCTGAGCACCATCTCTGATTGTTCATCAGTGATTCCTTTGTCATCCTCCATCACTCCTGTTGAGCCTCATTAGTGCTACTAGGAAGCAGGGCAGCTGTTGGGATATTTATAGGAAGAGTGGTGTGTTCTTTACGTTTTATTGCTGTATAACATCCCTTCTCCACTCACCACCTCTCCCCTCACCCCAGCCCTCCCCAGAGAGACTCCTCTTAATATAGGGGATATCCAGGGGGTATACTGAGACAGGAAAGGACTAGACTGATGGTTTTGAATCAGAGAAATGAGGAAGGCAAGCTGGAGGCATGCAGAGGCTCAGTCCTTGGTCAGGAGTGTACAGGCCTGTGTAGGGCTGGGTACCTGTGGGGAGTGGCTGAGTGTGTGCCCCTCTACGTACCCACATCAGCTGAAATATCTGTAGCAGCCCACAAATGAATGTAAAGAAACCATCATGTGCACACATCCATCTCGGGGAGTATGTGCCCCAGCTACAAGCATGGCAGCTTGTGCATGTGATAACCTGTGTCAGGGGCTGTGAATGCATCTTCATGCAGGACACTCACCTCCCTGCCTGTAACCCGATGGAGAGCTGTACCACACTCCCAACAGCTCCACAGGGAGTGACTGCACTGTTATATACAAGAATATTCTTTCATGTGGCACTTAATTAGGGAGGCAACTAGACAAAGACTAATCGTTAATTCTAATACAGGGGAGAAGAATTTTTCTGATAGCAGGATATACTCCCCTGGTCTAGGAGGAGAAGATATAGTGTGGAGAGGAGGAGGAGGCTGAAGTAAAACCACAGGACAAGGAGTGGAGGGGGAAGGAGGAACAAAATCCTAAATCAGTTACTTAGTACAGAAACCTTTATGATTTCATAAATGGAATATGCATAGTGTCAGCAATCTTTGCCTTACAGCGTCACAAGGATAACTCTCCCTAGTCAAAGCTACAGGCCCTGATCACACCAGCAGTCAAACTGGGTGACATTTTAATACCACTTTTCATCTCAATATTGCATCTTCCTTCCAAAGGGTCCCAAGGAGTTTTTATAACCTTTCCAAAAGCATAATTCATGTCTTGTGGCACTGAAACAGAGCCTGTTCCTGAGAAGGATGTGCCAGCTCCACCACTGTGCAGGAATTTTGGACAGAAAGTAGTGACATCTTCTGTATCCCTCTGAAAGCATGGGGTATGTATGTGCATGTGTGTGAGGAAGGAGATTTCAAGGTTTCAGAATACAATTGTGGAGTATGGAAGCTGGCCAGGAGCTGTATCCAAGTCCTCAGCTAATATATAGGTTAGCACTGTGGAGATGAAAGAAACATCCCTGTGATTCAAAGCATGGCAGTCCTCCCTCTGCCACCATGGTGGATTATGCCCCTACAGGTGGTCAGACCTCTGTGTGTCTGGGGATGACTCTTGAAAGAGGCTGCAAGCCAAGGTCCTGACATTGGTATTCATACCAATGTATATAATAAAAAAAGTATATAGGGACTTCAGACACTTGTGCTATCCAAGCACCCTAAAGTGCTTAGAGACAGAGGGGAGGATGAAATTGCAGTCACTTAGAGTCTCCCTGTGAAGATGAACATGGGGTCCAGCCAGTAGCTAGGAGCCATCTGCCAACTGTTATGAAGGCTTTGCTTCTCCTTATTGCACTAGCTCAACTCTCACTTCCTCACTAGATGTATTTAACAGTCAGTGTTCAGTCTGACAGCTGTCTTGAAGCTCACACATGAGTTAGAGACAGAGTTTACACAGAAATTAAGACAAGGAAGAACATATATAATCTGTAGAGTTTCTCTCCTTTTTCACAGCCTGCTGCCTTAATATTCCCAACACACCTTTGCCTCAGGACTACAGCCATGCATCAGGGCTTGTTAGTTCAACACAGCAAGTATAGTCTTTGGTGAAGACATCATATGTGGGAACAGGTGGTAGAGGAAGAAAGAAGCAGAGGAGGAGAGAAAATTATCCCTCCAGTTACATTCTCTACGGAGAGGAAAGCAATGTTAAATTCAGGAGCTTTAAGAATTAATTTAACCACAGGCTTTGTAGCACACACCTACTTTCATAGGGCTGCATGTGAATATTCCATATTCCTCATGCAGAACATAAATCTTTTAGGGTTTATCACACTTTGACTCCTTTGCTAGGAATCAGAGTGATTTGCTATTGCACAAATCTCAACTAATGCAGTGGAATTCAATAAGAGACCTTATTGGATGAGATCATTTTATTCTGAACCACCGATTTCATTCACACTCATTCCTTCATGCACACGTGTTCTCAGGCACCAACAGGTGTGTGTCTATATAGTCCAGCTAGGACTCCTAATGACAGGGGGACAAGTGACACAAGCTAATAAGTCATTACATCTCTAGAGTCCCTCTTAGGTAGGTAACCGCAGATGGCTTTGGATCTGCCTTTTGTTCACTTGCAGGATTCACAGTGGTTATGATATTTTGTCTCTCCACCCCATTCTGCCTCTCAGAAGTATTAGGAAAAACTGCTGATTTACTCATTTTCTTTAGTTTCCTTACCTGGATGTCTTAAATGGCTTCAGGCTTGTCCTCTGTCTTACCTCTTAATGGCTTCAGTCTGTCTTTTGTTTTATTTCCAATATGGGTGTTTTGAGAAGCTTCAAGATGTGTTGTGATCTTGATAATCTTCTAGTTTAGGTGTCATCAACAGCTGTTATTCTTGTTCTTCTGCCACATCCTCTGGTGCTGTTCATGCCCATCCATTCCACTCTCAATGTTTGTTAGATCTCTAAGATATCTCTGGCTAAGGCATAGTATCAGCCCACACACCTTCCATCACTATGTCTGGAAGATCCTATCATAGAGGACAGACATTTTAAATGCATGGCACATTTAGCTGAAGAAAAGCTATTTCACTCATTGCTAAATCTTGTGTCTGTAAGAAGCATATTCTGACTGCACAGTAGCCTGGTACAGTTTGTCAAAAGGACTTCAGTCACCAAGAGCCATGTAGGTGTGTAGAAAGCTTGTCCCTTGGCTGACCCCTGTCAAATCTGGACTATAGGCTAGGGTAATTAGGAAGTGTGGGGGGAAATTCACATTTGGGCAAGTAAAAAAGAAATCTGACAAGTTGATTTTTTGTTTGTTTGTTTTTTGGTTTGTTTTTTTTTTAACAATGTCTATTTGAAGGTGGTTACCTGGTTGGAAAGCTGGGCTGAGCCCTGGTAGAGGGAGACAGCTCACTGATGAGTCTCGGAAAGATTTCTGGTGAGTTCAGTTTCCCAGTGCTGTATCCTTTCTGCCATTTGCCATAAAGCTCTCCCAGGGTCAAGCAGAGCCCCATTCCCCAGAGTGATGGCCTACTGGGCATCCAGTATCTTCTCCTTACAGATAAATTCAGGATACTGCTGTGAGGGACTGAATGATCTACTGATGTACTTGGGTGCCTGAGTTTCTGAAGATCCCAGTATGACCCCTGTCAGGTACCTACATACTGTTGTAAATCTTCTTCCAAGGACTGCAGCACTTACCTTGCACACACAAGAAGCTGATAACAGGATTGATATCACCACAGCTTCTTTCTAGCCCTGGATAATCATGCACAGCCATAGTAGTTCAGAGATGAGATCACTCCTCTCAGGAAAGATGGTTTTATTCCTCCACCTGTTAGGGTAGGTGCCTAAAATATCAGGACATCTGGGCCAAACACACATGTGTTAAATTTTAGTACAGTTTCATGTTGATGTCTGCACTGCCTCACCAGAGCTGCCATGTGCTGCACGCAGCCCCTCTCCCCAGACACAGAGCTGACTCTGCTCAGCCCCAAGCACTTCCTAACAACTCAGAATACGGAAGCAGGTCTGGACAGAAACCTGTGGCAGTTGTGTGCAAGAGATTTCTAAGGAATTTTGTTATCAGATGGGGATGTTGTGGTTCACTGTTAGCAGAAGAGATTGCTTATATTGTAGAAGAGAAAATAGTGTTTGCAGCTGTGCTTCAAAATGAGATATAACGTTGTGGGTTTTGGTGGTTTTTCTTTCCTACACTACTCGACAGCTAGCATCACCATTAAGGTTATAGTGTGGATGAGACAGAGAGGTAGGGTAAGTCAGGTCACTGACCCTGCTTAAAGCAAGTTCTAAATGACCTCCTGAGTTTCTTCCAATCCAAATCTATGGTTTGGCCCCCACAACACAGTGAGCATTTTCCATTCTGGAAGAACTGTGCTCTGAATTCTGGGTTCTGAATTTATCACATGTATTGGAAAGTGATTTATTTCTTTCTTTGCAGTAATAATCTCTAAAAAAAATTTAAAATATCTTACTTAAAATACCTATTAACGTGGAAGACATGTGGTGGAACATACATTAATAAAATAGCTTAGATTTACAAGTGAAAAAAAATTAAAACCAGCAGCACCCAGGAACAAAAAGTGGTTTTGAAGATTTTAATGGAGATAAGAATGAGTTAGTTACTTTGTGATCACTAGAACAACAAAAGGTGGCCGAAATGGCTCATACAAAATGCAGCTATTTTGGAGGCAGTGAGCCTTTACTACTCCACCAGCCACTCTCTCCATTCACCATCACTGAGAGAAAATATCTGGATTTTCTCTAGATAAGGAGAAGGAGTAACATTAGTAAACAGACAATATGCATGAAAAGGCTGAGGTAATTACATTTAAGGATAAGCTGTCCTGGGAAATACAGCAATGCAGAACTGATCTTATCCTGACCATTCTAACCTCTGTCAGTGTATGAGGAACTTTGGGCAGGTGTCCTGCTCTGTAGAGGAGTAAATCAGACCAGTCATGGCATGGCCGTCACAGGCAGTCACACAAAAGATACTCAGTTTAGGGACTACAGGATGCTTCCAACAAACTGGTACAAACTTAAGATGCATAGTATGACACTATTGTAATGTGACATTGGAAGAGGTTAGAGCGTAAGTGCTGTCGTTGTGGATCTCTGCATTGAAAGGGAACTTGTTAAAATTCCCAGGTCATCCTAGGAGGTAGTATCCCTGCTCCTCCCTCAGAGAAGGACTATAAAAGGTTCAAATATCTAGCAACAAAAATTAATAAGCTCAGCAAATATCTTGAACATGTGAGCAGGACACATCAAAGGTATCTGAAGCTCTAGCACCACTGCAGATTTGCATCTTATCCTGAGCTACAACTGTCTCCAGTGATGTAGAGAAAGGGGGGAAAGAAACAAAATTCAGAAGATGGAAGGGAGTAAAACCTTTCTAAGTTCTGATAGTTTCAGAAACATTGAAATATAAGCTTTACACAATATAAATATAATGGAAACAAATAGAGATTAAGTTTCCTTACAAGCCCATTCGATAAGCAAATGCAATGGATAGTTAAGTACTTGTATTTCGAAGTTATTTCCCCTCTTCAGAAATCCACCTATTTAGTTACATGTACATTTATCAAGCTTCTAACACAATATACTGCTGAGTGGGATCCCAACATTTCTGTGGTGAAAGTAGAATTAGAGAAAAAATGAGCACTGGAGCCGATCCGGATACCTTGCCAAAGACCCAGACAAGCTAGACATGCTTCCAACACTTTAAAATCAACATATTGTGTGCATATGCAGCTCTTTCAGTCATCCCAACCTTGGTTACAGAATACATATTGTCTAGTCGTGGAGAGATGTTACTTTTGTGGAATCCACAGCTCCAGGGTCCACACAAACTCATCCCAAAAGCATCTTGCAAATAGTGTTTCCAGCCCTGAAGCAGTGACCAGTAGGGTGGCAGCAGCACTACAAAAGCTGGCAGAGTTGTTATGCATTGTAGGACAAAGAGATCTTGGACACTGGAAAGGGAACAAACTCTTCCTGGAACAACAGACACTGTGGGCTCCTCAATATCCATGCAGAACAGAGCAGTTCTACTTTCACACTTCACTAGAAGGGTAATATGTAAACTGAAAACAAAAGCCAAACCAAAATTCCAGAAAGAATTATATTTTTCATAAGTATCCATACCTGCTATGCTAACTGTGATCCCACTCAACCTGAAGTTACAATTTAAATATGTCAAAATGGGCTAAGAACTGGGGCAGGGGAAGAGGATGCCACATCTGCCTCCAGCTGGTTTCTCCCATCTTTGTACAGCACCCAGCACTGCAGGACTCTAATTTGGACTTTGCTCCCCAGGCCTTCGTCAATTACCATTCTGGTAAAAAGTCCAAATAACAGAGCAATAGCCAAATGCTATTGCCAAAAAAAAAAAAAAAAAAAAAAAAAATTAGATAAGCAGCATCTAACAGCCTCACCTAGAATTTGGCAGAGGAACTAGAATAAACCTCTGTAGCACTGGAAAAAGCATGAGGGTCTCTGTTCACATCTCTTCCATAAATGCAGTGGCCTGAACAGGTGATGCACTACATGCCCACCATAGGGTGGCTACCCACTATATTTTCCTTGAAACCTCCACATCTATCGGTTACATACCTCAAAACCAAGTCAGAAAGGGACAGCACAGTGCCAGGGACCCTGGAAGTTTCAAAATATGTGGAGATGGATGTATACAAAGAGAAATGCTGAGAAAGACAGTTTGAGCAAAATATCTGTGGAGTCTAAATGGTTGTTTTTAGGGAGGGTGGAGTTGGAAGGATGAGAAAGTACTCCCATTTGGGGACTGGTTGTCATATCAAGGTGTGCAGTGAATACCAAGGCTGGGATAGACTGAGGTTTATTGCAGCTCCCGTGTACTTAATGTCCATCTGTGGAGAAAAATTAATGGCACAAAAGGAGGATTCTCTGCTGCCTGTGGAATTTGTGAGTTCCAGACCTCTCGGGGAAAAAAAAAAAAAAAAAAGAAAAAAAGGCTAAAAGAGATTGCATGTCAAAGCTGAGGAGGGAGAGACTTTTGACTCACATGAAGTATTACCTTCAAATTTTCACAGCAGCCTGTTGCACTCTTTGGGAATACAGCTGAGCAAGGAGAGGAAACTCCAGTCTGCACAGGATTTCAATATTTGCAATTATTTTTTGGGGGGTGGTGGTGTCCAAATTTGCAACAAACCCTCAATTTTCATAGGAGGATCTTCCTAGCTTTTGACAGGCCAACCAGTAGACCACCAAATGGCCAAGGAAGCCTGTCTCTGCAGAAGTGAAAGGTGATTTTATGCTCAGGTGGGCTGAGGGGGAGACAGGGACATTTCCCAGGGCAGCAAGGAGACGGACAGACTACAAGTCTGACCTAGCACAGTCTCCATCAGGATGCACACTGAGATCAAAACTGCTTCGTGGTCCTCCAAATTGCAAGGTCTTGGAAGCATTAAAAACAGTCTGATTTCTTCCAGCTATGTCCAGATTGGAAGCTCTCACCAACTGTTACAAATATCCTGTCAGGTCCTATCTCTAAGCACACAGCAGGATTTTTTTTCTTTGTGCAGCAAGGTGAGCCTGAGTGGAGAAGCCTTATAACACAGCCCACTGAAATTCACTGAGGACTTGTTGGGGTGTGAGGAGTCTGGTCCATGTCCAGGGAAAGCCAAATGTTGTCTCTGACACAGCAAGCTGGTTCAATCCTGCTTCAAATGGCTCAAGCAACTGGACATCCCTGCTTGTCCATTTATATGACCCATTTTCTAACAGTGGCCAAGAGATTCAGACAGTACTAAAAACTGGAGTAAAATTTAAAGGCCTTCCTATCCTCAGCCTCTCCATGGCCATGAGCACTCTATAAAATCCTACATAGATTAAATAAGATAGACAGTGTAAGGAGCAAATTGGTCTGGTCTCTTCTCCCAACTAGAAAGTGATAATTTGTATGGCCTCAGGTTGTGCCAGGGGAGGTTTTGATTGGATATTAGGAAAGATTTCTTCACCAGAAGGGTTGTCAAGCATTGGAACAGGTTGCCCAGGGAAGTGGTTGAGTCACCAACCCTGGAGGTATTTAAAAGATGTGTAGATGAGGTGGTTAGGGACATTGTTTTTTGGTGGACTCGGCAGTGGTAGGTTAACAGTTGGACTTGATATTAAAGGTCCTTTCCAACATAAACGATTCTATGATTCTGCGATTCCTAATAGCTTCCCCCTGTTTGGCAAGGCAGACAAGCCCCCGCCTTCTGCTTTTTTAGGGGCTTTTAATATGTAATTAATTAGTACTCAAGGCAGAATTTTATGTAAATTTTATTTAAATCCCAATCAGTGCTCTCATTTCCGTGCAGAGTTATTTTTACCATGGCATCAGCACTCAGGTGGGCAAGGAACAAAACTACCCAGGGGAGCAGAGCCTGATGTGCTCAGCCTGACAAAGAGACTGGGAGCACTGGGACTGCAGGAGGGGCTGCCAGGTGGCACAGAGATGTCCCCTGCATGCAAGCCAGAACTGAGGGCAGAGTGTAGGAGCAGTTGTTGCTGGGCACTGAAAAGCTCTGGCAAGAGTAGAAGCAAGCTAGTGTTGACTGTGGAGCACAGCATAAAGTGCTGTCTCTTGAGGACTAAGAACCTCTCCAGTGGGGAATGGCCTGACAGAC
Organism: Megaceryle torquata; assembly: GCA_024611175.1. Classification (NCBI taxonomy): domain Eukaryota; kingdom Metazoa; phylum Chordata; class Aves; order Coraciiformes; family Cerylidae; genus Megaceryle; species Megaceryle torquata. The sequence continues at coordinate 22,705 of JANIJG010006130.1, forward strand.
AGACATGTTGATGCTGCAGCCACCAAAGGGATAATGAAAGCAATCATTAATACCAGTTTGGATCCAGGCAGAGTGATTTTAACCTACACACAAAAAAAAAGCAGGGTGTGTCACAGCAGGAACCTCCTCAGTGGAGTCTTCCCAGTCAAGATCAGCTTCCTACTTGCTGGAGCTGTCTTTACAGGCATCCTGGATTCTTCCACCTCTTTTCACTCAGATTCAAGGCCTGTGACCTTCCCATTTGCCCCATTTTTGTCTTTTAAAACAGTCAGGCATCAGAGGGCCTTTGGAGACTTCTATCAGCAGTGCTCACATCCTACAAGAGGAAGAGAGAAAAGCACATATTTCCTGGAACTGGATGTCCAGTGAGGTCAACTAGATCTTCAGGCACCTCATCATAGTAAGCAATGCATCACGGTAACACATGCACAGTAACCCATGGGGTTCCTTGGCAGCAGCACACAGGGTGTCAGCAACTACTTCCCTCCTTGTTCATCATTACTAGGGCATCCAGGTATGGGACTGAGCCTGCTGGGGTCAGTCCCTCTCATACCAGGCTTGCTGGAGAGCCAAAGCCAGGGATGGAACTTTTGACATCTCTCTCCAGACTATAGAGAAAGCAAAGATTCTTCAGCGTCTCTCCCTAGATCATTAGACTAAACCAAGCCTCTTGGCACCACAAAATGGAACCAGACACTAACCTGTGACACAACCACCCAGAACAGGTAGGAGGACCTAGCAAGCAAGTCCCAGCTTGCTGCAGATTGGGAAAGTAAACTCAGTCAGGTGATCCAGAAGTGGATGAGTTAAAGCAACACTGGACAGCTGCTTCTTCCTTAGCTCCTTCACAATTTCCCTGGGAGTGCTTCTTCCTCCTGTTGATTACATTCCCCTTTTCCCTGAGGCAACCATGATTCACTGACGTCAGAACACAATAAAAGCCTGGTCTATGGAGCAGTCTAGTGTAGACCAGACCTTCAGCCACCATATATGAGTCTCCACAGGGGAGATAGCTTTGCCTTTTTAACTCCTCCTGCTCAGATTTTCTAGAAGGAGCCAAGAGGCTGAGTCAATCCAAGTGGCTGTGCCTCATGCTGGATGGATTCATGCTGTTTCTCTTCCAGTCCTTCAAATGCTCTCACTATGCTATTCAACTCTTCAGAAATCTATTGATTTGCTAAAAACACCTCCATCTTTGATTTCTACCTCATGAATCCTTCTCCTACCTTCAGCCTGGATAATTATAGTTTATTTCTTAGGGGAGGAGGAACGAAAGGGCTTCCACTGGAGACACAGTTAGCATCTGCTACACAGAGAAACAACAGTTGCTGTTGCCACTGATAGCAAAAGTTTCAAAGGTAGTATATACTCTTACTGAGAGAAACTAAAAGCATGCCCACTACTGGTTTCTGAACATCCATGGGCTGGGGGGAGTCACTTATTGCCATCACCACTAAAGTCATTAGGGAGAAGAGGGTGAAAAAACAGAGCAAGAACTTCATCCTAATGCACCTGCCATCACTACCTGATTAACTTTCTCTGACACCCAGAGTCTTTTGTGTGATGGCAGACAGATGTTCCCCAGGTGTTTGCAGAGTTGCATAGCTAATGCTTTTGATAACCTGAACCTGCACAGAAGATGCATTAACAGATTTTGACATGGTGCCATTAGTTTTACATCTCATGGCAAGGAGGGACAGAGGGGAAGAGAGGAGAGAACAAATAAATGAATGTTAAACTACAGAGAAAAAGAAAAAAAAAGAGACTAATTTATGGGCTTCCTTCTCCCCCCAGAATATGCAGTCCAGGTGCTGGCAGACAGTGTTCCCCGTCTGCACCATTCCTAGGGCACAGGGGCAGATTCCACAACCAGCTCCATCCTGTCAAAATCCCATCCTTCCCCCTCCACCTTTGCCCCCTTCCTTTGAAGTGCAATCGCATAGACTTCCATCTGGCAAGGAAGCCTGTGCTTCACGAATGCATGCACACTTTGAGACCACAGCGAGGAGGGCGTTTAAGGTACAGAGACAGGGAAAGTGCATCACAAAAGGCAGATAGTGGATAATATAGAAACTCTCCCTTTTCTGTTGCTTCCAATGAGTCAACATGATGAGTCTGTTGTGTAAAACATATGCTGCTTGTACATCTGCATAAAATGATGCAGTGAGATCTAGCAGTGTTCATTAAGGGGCTGAATTCAAACCTTATTTTTAATCTCAAGTTTACTCCCTACCCATAATTAGGCCTCCAGTCAGTCGTTGAAGCTCTATGTGTGCCTTTCCTCACCCTTAAGAGAGGGTTAAACCTTCTATCCAAGGAGTTGTAAAGTACTGATTCTACATCCATAAAGCCTCATATTTTACATCTGTGAAGAGATAAACAAACAGTTTATGTCTGAACAAGATCTGAAACAGACACAGTGAGCTTTCTGAAATAAGACAGAGAATCACAGAATCGCAGAATTTCTGAGGCTGGAATAGACCTCCAAGATCATCAAGTCCAGCCTATGACCCACCACCATGACCAGCTAGATCATGTCACTAAGCACCACTTCCAATCTTTCCTTAAACACCTCCAGGGATGGCGACTCCACCACCTCCTTGGGAAGTCCATTCCAGTGTCTAATCACTCTTTCCATGTGAAAGTGCTTCCTAATATCCAGCCTAAACCTCCCCTAGCTCAGCTTCAGGCCATGCCCTCTTGTTCTGTCACTAGCTGCCTGGGAGAAGAGCCTGACCCCCACCTGACTACAACTTCCTTTCAGGTCCCCCCTGAGTCTCCTTTTCTCCAAGCTGAACCACCCCAGCTCCCTCAGCCTCTCCTCATATGACATTCCCTCCAGTCCCTTCACCAGCCTCATCACTCTCCTCTGGACCCACTCTAGCACCTCCATATCCTTGAGGTGAGGGGCCCAGAACTGCACACAGTACTTGAGGTGAGGCCTCACCAGTTCCAAGTATGGGGAGAGAATTACCTTCCTGTTCCTGCTGGCCACACTGTTCCTGATATAAGCCAAGATGCCATTGGCCTTCTGTGCCACCTGGGCACACTGCTGACTCATGTTCAGCTGGTTGTCAAACAGTACTCCCAGGTCCCTCTCTTGGAGGCTGCTCTCCAGCTACTCATCCTGCAGTCTGTAGCACTGCAGGGGGTTACTGTGGCCGAAGTGTAGGATCCTACACTTAGTCTTTTTAAACCTGATACTATTGGCCTTAGCCCATCGACTCAGCCTGTTCAGATCCCTCTGCAGCATCTCCCAACCCTCCAGCAGATTGACACTCTCCCCCAACTTAGTGTCTTCCGTGAATTTACTAACCGTAGGCTCAATCCCCTCATCCAGGTCATCAATAAAGGTGTTGAATAGAACTGGGCCCAGTACTGATTCCCGGGGACACCAGTGGTCACCAGACACCAACTGGATGCGGCACCATTCACAACCACTCTCTGTGCCTGGTCATCCAGTTTTTAACCCAGTGAAGGGTGCACCTGTCCAGGCCATGGGCTGACAGCTTTTCCAGGAGGATGCTGTGGGATGCTTTGTCAAAGGCTTTGCTGAAGTCTGAGTAGGCCACATCTACAGCCTTCCCCTCGTCTACCAGAAAGGTCACCCAGTCATAGCATGAAATCAAATTTGTTAGACAGGACCTTACTTTCCTAAATTCATGCTGTCTGGGCCTGAGCCCTTGGTTGTCTTGTATGTGATGATTGATCACACTCAGGATGATCTGCTCCATAACCTTGCCAGGCACTGAGGTCAGGCTGACAGGCCTGTAGTTTTCTAGATCCTCCTTCCAGCCCTTCTTGTGGATGAGCATCACATTGGCCAACATCCAGTCAACTGGGACCTCCCTGGTTAGCCAAGACTGGTGATAAATGATGGAAAGCAGCTTAGCCAGCTCTCGTGCCAGCTCCCTAAGCACCCTAGGATGAATCCCCTCCGGACCCATAGACTTGTTAGGATCTAAGTGGCACAGCAGGTCACCAACTACTTCCTCCTGGATTTCAGGAGGGATATTGTGCTCCCCATCCCCGCCTACCAACTCATGAGCCCAGTTGCCCTGAGGATAGTCAGTCTTTTTGCTAAGGACTGAGGCAAAGAAGTTGTTGAGCACCTCAGCCTTTTCCTTGTCTTTCATTACTATGTTCCTCCCCTTCATCCAGTAAGGAATGGAGATTTTCCCTTTTTATTATCCTTGACAGAACTGGCCAGCTTAAGTTCCAGCCAAGCCTTTGCATCTCTAATTCTCTTTCTACATGACCTTGCAATGTCTTTAAACGCTTCCTGGTTCAGCTGTCTTCCAAAGTTGATACACTCCATTTTTTTTTTTTTTTTTTTTTTTGAGTACCTGCAAAAGCTCCCTGCTCAACCAGGCCGGTCTTTTCTACCCCACCAGCTCATTTTTTGGCACATAGGGACAGCCTGCTCCTGTGCCTTCATAATTTCATTCTTAAAGTAAGGCCAGCCCCTTTGCTTGACCCAGGTCAAATGATCTCTTCACCTTTCTCACTGGCAGTTAACACCACAGGAAGAGGCAAAACAGAGGAGACAGAAGAGAGAGAAAAGCCGCCACCACCTTTGCCAACAGTTGTTGTTTCCATGCTGGAGATGAGTTCTGGAAGTTGGTGACAGCTGCCCTTTTCCCAAAAAAGCTCATCAAATGCAGCAGCATGGCTTCAGTTTGGAGCCTCTTTATAACCTCTGATAACACATTTTACAAATGAAACTCATGAGATATGTGGACTCATTACTGGCTTTTGAGCACAGATCCCTTTGGATAAAGTATGACCACTTCTGCATGTATATTGTGTAGGAAACTTCAGCATCTCTGCCTATGTGTCATTTGGCCAGATGTTCATTGCACCAGTTAATGTTTCCCTAAACCAGTACACCAACTGATTTCAAATCCATCCTTTTAGAGTAACAAGCATTTTAATGGAAACCAACAGATATTCACTGAAGGGTCCAGAGAGATTGTCACCATGCCATGTCTCAGCAAGTATAGCTGCTTCCCACTCCCTAGAAACACATATTCTCCTCTTCTCCAAGTCAGCAGGGCAGAAATCATCCCATCCAAAACATCCTCTTTCTCCACCTGAAGACTGCACTTTAACCAAAACCAGTATCACAGATATTGGTTAAGCCTTTGTAAAAGCTTTTTCTGTTCTTTTCATGAGAATATTACCTGCATCATTTCCCCCCTGCCTGGGAAATTAAGTTCCATCATTTATCAAGGGATCATTATTCCCAGCTTGCACAGATTTGCTCAGGCTTTCAGGAAAACAGGACAGCAGTTTAAGGTACATCTGATTTATACATTATCAAAGAAATCACTTAGTCAGGAAAATTATGTAAGCTTGCATGTGTCTAACCACTCCATCTCCATTATACAGGAGTGGCAGTCAGTGTCCTTCCCAGAGAGATTTCCAGCCACTCTGGGATTAGCTCACAGTTTGCCTGTGTAAAATGTTATCAGTTCAGTGAGGCGAAAGCAAAGGCCTCATGACTCCAGCCCTCTCTGCCATGCATGAGGCAACTCGATTTGTCTGTTTTAACTTATTCCAGCAGTAATCCTAAAATCAGGCCAACAATTACTTAAGGCAGAGTTCTTTCAGATGCAGAAGACACTTGCATAGCAGAAGCCTCTGTTCCTGTAGGCCACTAGTCCCAAGCCTTCTCTTGTCTAGCATTAATTACATGAAATCACCAATATTAGATGGAAGAGATAATTTAGGGGAACAGAAGATTCTTCAGAAGGGCATGGATGATTGCTGATTTATTAGCATCTAGCTCCACAGTTTCAGTCAAGCAAGAAAGTCAGGGGAGGGGGAGCAGAAATGCCATGACATTGTTCGCTATCCTGCATTCAGCCAAGTTTGAGGTTTAATGTTCACAGCAAGAACTATGCTCCTCAAGAAATGTGCCCAGACAACACTGAAAGCCTTGTGAGTCTTGCTTTGTTCACAGGAGGGGGCTGTTATGGGGAAGGGGAGGCTTTGTACAAGCCTTTGGAAACATGATGCATCACAGCCACTGGGAATTAGAGCTCTTGGCTTTAGCCCTGCCCTAATATATTGCACTGGGTTGGTTTGTCTGGCCCAGCACAGACACTCTGTTGCCTCTTGGCTCCATATACCCTGTTATTTCCCTTTTATGTTGCCCCTGGCAGAAACATCACTATGTAGAGGGAGAACAAATTATTTGTTCCTGTATTGGAGAGGATCTGGAGGGAAAAGTGGTGGCAAACATTTGCTTCTCCCCAGATGACAAGTCAAAATTATTTTCCCTGGCCAGGAATACAAACCTTCTTCTTGTCACCAGGATGGCATGGGATGTCCCCTTCTGCTTCATGCTGTCCTCGAGGATGTGCCTGTCTGAGATAACCAAGGAACCCTTACAGGACTGTCAGACTGGCCACAGGGAATCCAAGCCCTTCTTGAGTGGTAGCTTGAGAAGAAACCAACTTGAGCATTGCAGGTGAGTTAGCTTGTTGATGGTCCCAGGAAGCAGCCTGACAAAATCAACTACCCTTGCAACAGACTGTAAAAAGCTAGAACAAAAGTTTTAGAGACCAATGGAGTGACAATGGCCACCTGTTGTCCATACCACATCAGTAAGGCAAGGGGTTACCATCCTGTGGGGGAAGCCCAGTTTTATCTAGCCATCAAACCACAAACAGCAGAGTGTCAAGATACATATTCTGGATACAGTGCTGAGTAAACAACACTTTTTTTTTTTTTTTAAATGGCACTGGTAGATTTAGGTCTTAGCTTGACTTGTTTAAGTGACTTGGTGGATCTGGTGTCAGACAAGATCAGAGCCCCTTGCAGTTCTCCTGAAATATGGTTCTCAGTTCACATGGGACTGTGGTGGCAGAAGGCCTCCTTGGGTGGCTCTAAGAGTCTGTCTGCATGGATGCTACTCCTATACAGAATATGTGTCAGAGAGCTGCTCCTATACAGAGTATGTTGGCAAAGAGGGTGTCAAGTCAGAGGTACAGAAGCATTCATTGCTAGTGGTGTTTCTCTTGGTGCTTGGAGGGAGACAGAATAGTCTCTGCTGTCCTACTCCTCCCCCAAGAGGAATGTCTTACAATAAACACAGTCAGCAATTCACCCACACAAAAAGCTGTAACTGTGTTCAAACAATCATTCATCTTACCCTCCTACTCCATAGGAAAAAAACCCAACATGTCTCGCTCCAACTCTTTTGTGATTACAGACACATCTGCAGTGCAACATGCAGGTGGAACTGCCACCCATGCAGAAACACCCTTACTAATATTAAACCAAGCTACATTGGTGACAGTCTAACCCCAACAGCAAGCTCTCCTCCATCATCAACCAAAGGGCACCAGCCCACCACAGTTGGGATATGAGCCAAGTATGTTATAGGCAGACAGAAAATTGTCTTCCTTACCAGATGAGTGATACTGATTGCTATCACATCCCATCTGGGGTGCTCTCCCCAGCCAAACTGCAAACACTTAGTGTAGAGATGTGGAATTTCATTGCATGCTCACCTGAACTTGCTACTTCCTGTTATGATACGATTGGCATTAACACATCACTTTGTTTAGAAACTTACCAGTAGGCCCTGCCACTAACTGTTCTAGTTTACATGGACTCTTTGAGGGCTTAACCATGAAAACCAGATTTGCTTATGCCAGACTATTATAGATAGATCTCATTTAGCCATATCTGATTCAGCATTAGCCACAGTAGCAGCTGCCCTGAGTCAGGAAGCAAAGAACCAGAAGTTTAAGAGACTCAGTTATAGCCACAATCAGGACTAGCACAAACAGACATAATCCTGTCAACCAGCTGGACTGAAGTGGCCTTTGGACTCTCCAGCCTTCAGCTGAGGACTTTGTCTCACTATCATTGTCTCTAAGAACCCCCTAATTACAGAAGTTTGTTTTACTGGTTAGCCCTTCTTTGATAGGCTTTTTCCATAGCTAAAGCATCTTTTCACCAATAGGATCCTTAACCATACCAGGAGGGTATAGACCTTTCAAGTTCACAGCTAGTAGCATTAGGAGTTAACTGAGAAAGCAAGAAATAACATGACAGGAAGATTCCATAAACCTCAAAATAGCCCATATTTATAATTATGAAAATTGTAGGTTTCACAGTGATTACACACATGACTTTGAAAAGTGATCAAGAGTCACTCAAAGAAAATGAAATTTATCTATTAGAATGCAGTCAAACCATACTTGTTTTAGAACTTTTGCAGCCAAGGGGTGTTCATCTTGGAAGCTGTAGGAATAACATACACAGTGCTAAGCGTGACTTCATTAAAACCATACTGCTCTTTCAGGCTTCAGTGCATTGGGAGTCTTACTGCATTTTTCAAATTAACATGTACCAAATCAGCAGGTGAAGAATCAGCAAAGCACACCCCATCCCTGACATTCACAAGTCTCTGGCTATCTGCTATGTTTCTCTTCTTTGATTTGGCAAGGGGAAGGAGTTACCTGTCTTCTCTCAGCTCTTAAAGGTCCAGGTTTTCAAAGGGATCCAGTAGGTTTTTTGGTAATAAATACTACCCAGAGCCTCACCAATTGTGTTAAGTACAAAACTGAAAAACTTCAGATTGCAAAGTTGACACAAAGTTGGCCTGAAGAATACCAGCTTTTTTTTTTTTTTTTTTTTTTAAGTTGAGCTATTATATGGGACCACTTCTTTGGTCCCATCAAAGATCTTGATAAGGAGATAGAATGCACCCTCAGTAAGTTTGAAGATGACACCAAGTTGGGTGGAAATGTTGATCTGCTTGAGGACTGGGAGGCTCTGCAGGGAGACTTGGACAGGCTGGATCTATGGGCTGAGGTCAATTGAATGATCTTCAACATGGTCAAGTGCTGGGTCCTGCACTTGGGCCACAACAACCCCATGCAACACTACAGGCTTGGGGAGGAGTGTCTGGAAAGCTGCCCGTCAGAAAAGGACATAGGGGTGCTGATCAACAAAAAGCTTGAATATGAGCGAGCAGTGTGCCCAGGTGGCCAAGAAGGCCAATGGCATCCTGGCTTGTATCAAAAATAGTGTGGCAGGCAGGACCAAGGAGGTGATTGTCCTTCTGTATTCAGCATTGGTGAAGCCACACCTTGAGTACTGTGTTCAGTTTTTGACACCTCAATACAAGGTGCTGGAGCGGGTCCAAAGCTGATGAAGGACCTAGGGAACAAGTCTTATGAGGAGCATCTGAGGGAACTGGGGGTGTTTAGTCTGAGGAAAAGGTTGCCAAGGGAAGACCTTATTGCTCTCTACAACCTGAAAGAACATTGTAGAGAGGCAGGCACTGGTCTCTTCTCACAACTAGTGACAGAAAAAGAGGGAATAGCCTCAAGATGCACCAGGGGAGGTTTAAACTGAACATTAGAAAAAATTTTTCCACTGAAAGGGTTGTCAGGTTTTGGAACAGGCTGCCCACGGAGGTGGTTGAGTCATCATCCCTGGATGTGTTTAAAAGCTGTATAGATGTGGTGCTTGGTGACATGGCTTAGTGGTGGACCTGGTAGAGTAGGGTTAATGGTTGGACTTGATGATCTTAAAGGTCTTTTCCAACCTGGATGATTCTATGATTTGGGCTGCATCAGGAACTTATTAGTTGATCTTTTAATAGGTGACATTTCTGGGAGCATTTGCTCCAATTTGAAAGGTAATTTGTATCAGCTGTTCTGATTCCTGTTCCGTGACTCTTTCCCCCTCCCCTGCAGCAGGCACCTGAGCCGGCAGCTTTTATACTTTCTCTGAGGAAGCATGAGAGTGAAAAGGGTCATCTTTTATGCAGGATGACAAAAATGTTTAACACAACAGGATCCTGAAAATGTCTTTACTTAGTCCTTTACCTTTACCACTGAAAAAAGCCAGACCTTAACACACCTTCTACAGAAAGGGCTACTTAAGTACATCTCCCTTTTTATTCTAGCACTGATACAACATTTAAAACTTGCAACAGTTTAATTGCCAGTGTCCTAAAACCATACTTGTTTGAGTGGCCTTCAATGGTGAGCATTCTTCATACTGTTTACCTAATAGTCTGCACTTAACAATTTGGATAGTTTAAGTCCTGCTGCTCCTAGTGCTTGCAGTAAACACACAGCCTGCAATTGAAAGCCCAGGTTAACTCTAGGCATTCAGCATCTCAAGGAGATCTTGCAGGTTTGGTTATGCCAAGTGAACACGATTTCCAGAAGGTTAAAGGAGTACATATAGATTCAGACTATGATTAAAGGAATTGCTACATATGTTGTGATGAGTTGACACCCAGGACCCAGCCAAAACCATCTTCCTCTTAAATCAATACAAGAAAGAGAGGCTGCAGGTGAAGAAAATGCAAATGACTGAAGCTCACACAGCCTTGATGTCCAGAGTGACCCACCTCACCTTCAGCTGAGCATCTGCTGGTAAGTCAGGCCTGAAGTGACTTCTCACAGCAAGAATCAAACTGGTGCCCATGGATAAATTTCACCCATGGGCACCACAGACAGATTTATATATGAGAGAGTTGCAGTGCACTTTTAAATCAGGGAGCATAATGTTCTTAAAGGACAAGAGAGTCAGCTTACTGCGAATACTTCCTGAGCAAGTTCCACAGGTCTGATCACAACCCTCTCTGCTCAAGAGAGCAGCATTTAAAACAGCCAAGAGCTTCCTGTAGATGTCAGAGTCACCTTATAGCAGTGAGGCAGTACCTGGATGAAGGACTGGCTCCTTGTACAGTTTGGTTCCCATCCTCCCTGCCTCAGCTGTGAGGGTAACAATGCTGCTTTGTTGGGCTCCATTCAGAAGAAAAACAGCAGTGGTTGACCATGACAGTAGACACTGGAGCAAGACAAGAGTTAGGCTTCTGCTTGCTCTATAAAGCAGCCAGCCTTCCTTGGGATGGTTTTAATCCCAAATATTTATTTAAATCTAAAAGTCAGCACTTGGGAGAGATTATGCTAGTGAAATTCCCCTTTTTTGAGGTAAGGCTGTGGATTCTGGACTTGCATTCAGATTTGTAGTACAGACACAGCAGGATTTTGGTGTTCAAGAAATGTCTGGATTTCCTGCATACAGGATCTGCTGGATGAGTCGCTGCAGTTGGTAGAGATGAGGCATACATCAGCTGCATATCCCAGGAATATTTGCACTTAAAATCCCCAAACAATTTCTACTTAACATTTTCCCTTTAGTTCTTTAAACTAGGTAAGCTTGACTTTTGTTACCAGCATGGTGTGTCCACCTACTAACTATTCACACACTCCTGTGCAAGTTTTGTCACTCATAACAAGGCTTGGGCACTCATGTATAGCAGTACCAGCATTACCCAGGCAAATCTGTGTACCCAGGAGTGGAGTGAAACCACAAGTACTCCTCCAGGCACCTGAAGGCTGCACTTGGACACACTTTTCTGGATACAGCTTGGGGAGACTAAGAAATCACCACACCTGCCAGCAGAGCAGCATCACTGACACTTTGCTAGCACAGCTCTGCTAAAATAAACCAACATAGCCAAATAATTCCTGTAACCTAAGATTTGTTTCCCCAGCCCAGGAGCAGGTTAGGCAGTGAGCATGCATACAGTTACAGCAGATCAGAGGGCTTGAGAAGAGCAACAAGTAGCCACCACCAGCAGCAGTTTCTCCAGACACCAGATGTCCCGTGGCAGTCTTCCTCTCTTCCCTGCTTCCCAAGCCTTGAGCAGCCCAATGCCCAGAACAACTTCCCTGTGCCAAGCACAGCTCCAGAGGCAGTGGTTACCCCCAGCTCAGGACATGGGGCTGTAGGAGACTGCAGCAATGAACAAAGTCCAGAGCAAGATGGTATCAGAAGAAAGTTAACTGAAGGGTCACCTATTGCTTCCCTGTATACCTGCCACCACTCTGAGGTGGTTAATAACTCCACACACCTTATTTCTGCAACAAAACTCCCAAGAACCACATAAAAGGAGAAACAATGAGTATTTGTCTCACCTGTGAATCAGTTTTATTTTTCATGGCCTAAGAAGTGCTGGAAGGACTTCAGATGATGATGTGATTTAAATGCCTTTCACCAGGAGGACAAATATCTTCTGTAGTTGTTGTTATGATGATAAAAAATCCCAGAAGGGTTTTTTGTATATTCTGTGAGTTGTACATTTTTGGTATTGAAAAGTTAACAGCATTAAGTGTGGTGGATTATTTGAGTATGAAATATTCTTAGTCATAGTCAGAAGAAGAGCTGAGCAAACATATGCCATGAAAAAATATAAAGGTGTGTTGTTTTGTTTTTTTTTTCATTCCCCATATCTATGAAATTTGCCTGTTTGGCACACAGGAGTAGTTTTAGCAGAATTTAAACATGAAGTGAGAGGCTCTGTGTGTGTTTGCATGCATGGAGAAGGGAAGCTGGAGAAAAAGCTGTGTGCAGAGCTGGAAAGCAGTAGTTCTTAAGCTCTGCTACTAGCTGTCACCTTGGTCTGTTTAAGTTATGCACCACCCAGCTACTGCCCTGAATTCAGGTCCATTCTCAGACACCTGGGTCCAATTCCTGGGTCTGCCACAGACCTGCTGTGAGATCATACATGAGACAGTGCACCCACTAATCATACTGAGCATTCAAGGGATTGTTCAGGGAAAGCCTCTCTGAAGGAGGCAGCAGCATATGGACCCAGGTAGAAAAACTTGCTCCTGAATTACGACAGTTGTGTATTTAGTAGGGGGCAGAGGAGCTTTGCCTACTAAGGCCTGGCTGCATTGTGTATGTGCACACCAGGGATGTTTGCAGGTTGTGTTGCTGCTTCATGGAGGTCAGAACTGTGTCTACCCTCATGTGGTGCTGTCAGCTGGGAATTACTAAAGCAAAGCTATAGCCTAGAGAGGTGTATGTACAACATCCCAAAATAAGATTTACCAAATCAGATGCCAAGCTATGCTTCAACATGCCAGAGATGATACTTTCAAACTTGCATCTTTTATGGACATAAACAATTCGATGTGCATAAATAGACCTATGGAAGAAAACGGAGATGGGAACATCTTTCCCAGATGATATTAAAGTGTTCTGCAAATTACTATGTGCATGTTATGGCCACACCACGAACTGGAAAGAGTTAGCTAATGGCAGACACTGCTGCATGTTTTATTAGGTCATTTATCAATCAAGCAAGATGTAGCAAGATGTGCTTCATGAGTGTATTTTCCTGAGAAAAATCCTTATTTTCTTAAAAGGTCTGTTTTTATTTCTCTCTGTTGTATCTATAACAGCTATGAACCAGACTAGCTAATTTTGTTCTGTCAGTGGCTGTTCAGATCTCCCACCTCCAGCTAATTTGTTTTTTTCACAGTTCACTATGTATAAGGGTCTCTTTGTTCTTGTTTAAGGTGATCTCCTCATTCTTATGCAAATGGAACAGCTTGAGGCAGAATGGTATCTTTCTTCAATTAATTTAGAAATTGCATTTGTCACCACAAATCAATATTATCCTACTTGTGGCCAACTTCAAGACATATGGACTAAAGACCTTTCATCTGTTTAGCATCTCTGGTAATTCTGAGCCGGTATGGTGCTCTGAGCCACATAGCCCTGTTCCTGGCAAACCATTGCTATCCAGAATACCATTATCTAATGTCATCACAATGCAGTCTCACATAACATTCTTGTATATTCACTACAGTCCATTGTGGGCCCAAACATGCGTATCCCCTTGCTCACTGCAGCAAACAGCCTCTGAAGACATTAACTATCTACCCAGTGTAAGAGCGGGAGCAGGCTGGAATGCCATCAAGTAGCTTAAACTTAGGATGCTTCTCCCAGAACTGAGCAAAAGGAATGATTAAGAGGCCTGGTTCAGACAATTTCTTCTGGGCTGGCAGTATCTGGACATAAAGATAAAGGGGGATCTGCTGAGCTGGAAAAATCTGTTTTTACTGACCATGTTTTTTCACTGTCACCTGGAAATTAGAAGAGGGATTCTTCTCTAGACCTGGCACAGTAGAAGAAACTCACTTATTTTCCCTATTTATACAGGGAAAGTCCAACTGTGGCCATCTTGAGCAAGAAATAATGTCTGGTTCTGCTTCACTAGATCTTGTTTAGTGTTCCTACCTGGTTAGTTTATTCAGTGAGGCTTAAAACAAAACAAAACGTGACAACAAAACAAAACCAAACAAAAGCAAACAAACAAGCAAGCAAACAACCCACCCCCCCCAAACAGAACAAAGAAACAAACAAAACAAAATACAAAACCAACACCTAGACTGGTTCAGAACTCGTGAAACCACAAGAGAGAAAATGTAACAACACTTCAAATGCAGTAAAAAATGAAGAAGATTCTGATCTAAACCCAAGACCAAATAAATCTGTATATAGATGGAAAACAATCTCATCATCAAGTCACGCAGATGAACTATGGACTGAGGCCTCCCTTCCCACATACCACCTGGCCAGGCAACAGTAACCTTCACTCCTTGTGACCCATCCAGCCCCTTTCCTGTCCTTTATCACCTTGCAAAGGGACTGGGTTTATAGGTAAGTGGTTCCTCATGAAGCAGCAGTGCCTCTTAGGTGCTGGGCTCTGACAAAAACACGTGAATTCATATTCTGTGGGTGGAAAGGGGATGTTAGGAACGTACATCAATTTATTGGGCAGAAATCAGGGGTACACGGGGTCCCTGATAGCTCTGTCTTTGTTGTTAGGGTTGTAACACCAACACAGGACATGCAAACAGCAGTGACTGAAGATGTGCATCCTGGCCTGGGCAATTCCATCTAATCCAGCCTGGTACAGCATGTCTCTTCATTGAAGACATGCTCAGAGCAAGCCAGGATTACTAAAGATTTTAGTGTGCTCTTTTACCCCAGGGATATTACTGTCTGGAGCCTTGCATTTTCTATTGCAAGATCTGAGAGTACCTTTTTTTTTAAATTATTTTTTTGAGCACATCTCATTAAGTTTCCATCACTCACCCCTCTGTGTGAAGAAGAAAAGCATCATTGTGCCCATTTCAGAGCTAGGGAAACTCAGGCATGAAGGGCTATGCTTAGAACAGCCTTTCTAAACGGATACAGGGAGGCTTTGGCAGTCCTGGAAAGAACCTGGTTCTTCCAGGTTTTATAATTTTAGCCTAAGAACTCTTTTTTTTCTCTCCTGTACAAAGCCTTGACAGTCCTGTGAGGAATATTATGTAAATACAGGTTGTAGCTGTTGATATAAATCACTGTAAATCAGTAGCTGACATCAAAAGCATAAAGCTTCTGCTTCTTTGCTAATGGATGGGCATTTCATACACCTGACAGTGCTGAGCATCACATCTCCCTCTGAGCCTGCTCTCGTCCCTTGCTCTCAACATAACTGTGCAGTGATCCCCTATCCATGCATCCAGCCACACAAGTCATGTTCAGCCCTGCTGAAGGGAAATATTCTTTCAAAAGCTGCTCCTTCCTGGTCACCTATCTCAGATGTACCACAGAAAAAAGGGGTTTTCTGCATTGCACCCACCCATTTACTCATCCATAAGCTGATCTCAGCTGCACTGCAGAATTAAATCCTTTGCTCCTGTCCCTCCACTGTTTCTGCTACTCTCCTCACCCTTGCATCAGTCCAATATACTGAAGCAAAGACTTTATTGTCTGCCAAGCCAGGAGCTCCTCTGTTTTCATCCCAGGCTCACCACAATATGGTGGCTTTTCAGTCTCTGTGTGGTCAGGGAGAGAACTAAGCTAGGGTTAATCCACCTTGGCAGACAAAGCACAGATGACCCAGCATTGCTGTCTTTCCAGCAGTGTGTCTCTGTGCCAGAACTGCCTAAATACAATAGGAAAATCTCTCTTGACTTAAAGGCCCTCTGGACCAGGACCCACCATCAGATATGTTAATGATCAGCAACTGCAATGACAAAAGCCAAAACTGTTGCCAACAGAGAAGATCAGACCTCCTAATGTTACAGTACCAGGGTGGCTGAGTGGGTGACAGCAACAGGTAAAGCAATAGGGTTTTTTGCTGCTTATCCATCCATGTGAGCGGCTCCCCTCTGTTCATGGGTGAAGGGTACACCCATCAAAACGCATTGCCTGAAATGTTCTGTTGCTGGTCTTTTCACTTCCCAAGGAACATGTTTGTGCCACCAACGCAAGCTGCTTTCCAAAACATTTCTGGTGCTCCTTACCCTTTACTCTTTTTTCCAGCCACAAAGCTTTTTCTCCAGGGTCTCTGAGTGGTGTAATGAACTGACATTAAAAAGGCAAGATGACAACAGGAGACAAATGGAGGTCAGTATTACACATCCTAGGCAAGCAGTCCCCAGGTCTTTTCCTGTTGCAGCCCCAGTTACTGGGGTGCCACAGAACAACATGGTTTTGTAAAAGAAGACAAGTTAGACTGCATGGGGCACAAATGTCACTGACCTTTGGGGAACATGAGGTTGGACTCAGTATCAGAGTGTGTAAAGGTTTTGACACCAATCTGCAGTCTGACAAGGGCTATCCACATTCCACTTCAGTCCACTGTGTCTTCACCATCCTTCTCTGACCCTGTCAAGCTCTGAGCCCACGAAGAATCCACAGCATTTCCTCTCATGGCACCTTGGGTCTGCCAAGGGCTTGCATCTGCTGCCACACTTCCCACCACTGCAGTGCTCCAGCATGGGTTAGTGCTTGTTGGGGGAGCCATGACATCCTCATGGAGCAATACACCTTCCATGGTGCACAACCATCCCTCCCACTTGGAAGGGTAAGTGTCTCCCACCAGCTGTTCTGATATTTCAGCCCAGAAACCTTGGCAGCACTGGGTGAAAGGATGAGTAGCTGGTGTGAAGCCTTCCTGAACCTGTGCCGATTTCAGAATTGATTCCTCAACAAGGAGTGAAGGGGGGCAGAGCAGAGGGGAGATGTTATAAACAACCTGGGAGAAAATACAGCACAGGTCCCAGACAGCTGGGTTGCCATGGCTGAACAAGCTAAATCTGGACTGTGGAGTGTGGTGAGAATAAATGTGTCAGTGCCCAGTGGAATAGGAAAGCTGTCCAGGTTGATCTGTTCTCCTTTTTCAGGCTGGTCTACATGGCTTTGCTTCATTGACTTGCAAGGACAGAAACCTTTGGTTTTGGGAGCTGATTATGTAGCTAAGAGATGTCAGGGAAGAGAGGAGCAGTAGCTTTCAGCCCCCAGTAACTTATCTAGGGAGTGAATGAAAGCGACAAAAACCTGCCAGCACACTGCCTACACATGACGAAATTCTGTTTCCAGTCCCCTGGGGGAGACTTCTCCTGAAAATCCCTTTCCTACAGGAAAAAAAAAAAATCACTCTGTATGTGTGTCTATATGTGACTTTTCCACTAGACTTAGACCTATAGAAACAACAGCACTCTGACAGTCATCACATTTACACCAAAAGAATGGGACAGCCTTGGCAGGTCAGGGCTGTGACAGATTAGTACCTGGGGTGACCCTGGTGCAGGGCAGTACCTGCAGTAGCCAACACCCAGCACACTGTGCACACTACAAGACATGACAGCTTTAATTGCTGACTGCAGAAATGAGGACAGCAGAAGCAGAGGTTCAAGGGAGCTTCAGGAGGAGGCCACACTTGGGATCTCCCCATCCCGCTCACCTGTTCTCCCTGTCTCCTTTCCTAGATGGGAAGAGGAGCTCACCAGGGAATGGAAAACCCAACCGGAGTACGATGACATCTATTTCTTCTTCAGACACACTTCTTTTGCAGACCTTGGTGCAATTTACATATGAATGCTGTGGTGTTCTTCATAAGCAAGAATTAAGAGAACAAAAAAGTGCAGGAAGTGAGGGGAAGGTAAATGGAAAAAAAAACAAGATAGAAACTGGAGGTGGTGACAGGCAGCCAAAGGCAAGGTTGCAACTCAGAGCTATTCAGCGTTGTCACTGCTGACATGCACTCCAAGGGTACAATTTAAGAAAGAGTTGCCTCCCTATGCTTTGCCCCCATCCTGCCTGCCCCTCTGATCCAGTACTGCCCTGATTTCTGGTACACTTGTGCAGTATCCAGGCCATCTTTCTGGGCTGGACACAGCAGGCTGAGCTTTTCCAACCCAAGGAGAACTTCTCTTAGCACTGCAGGCCTCCCTCCTGTGTGTTACATATTGGGCTTTTGCACATGACTAACAGTCACATGTACACTCAGAGTGCAAAAATGAAATGGACTTGGAGAAATTAGTTCAAGTGGTGCCTAAACACTTGGGATTTCCAAGGTCACAGGTAGCAATCATTCAGGCTAAGGTCCAAATTCCCACTGAGACATACACAGATCACAATATTCATAAATTCAGAATCTTATTTGACAGAAAATAAAATAATCTGGATGTGCAAGTGCACATATTTAGTTACAGAGTTCCATAAAGTAGTTACTGGTAAAAGAGGATTTCTACCATGAACAGAGAATCATATCTTTAGTCAGTCTTTTTATAATTTATGCAATATCAAATTTCAGAACTCTCAGTTTCATCAAATAGGGGCTATATCACCAGTAAATCTTCTAACAGAGGGGTTCCCCAGAATCTGGAAGAATATCCAATTACAGTTTGAGGAAACTTGCAGTCAGAATAGCTGAGTAAAGACAGGACTGTTAGGAAAATAGAAAGAAAGAGTGTGAGAGCATTTGTGAGAGAGCTTCACTTTCTCATGAGTGATGTGAGGAGAACTGTACCTGTCTTTAACTTTTGTGGCAAGAAGAGACAAAGTTCCTGCTGCTGTGTTTGGACCATCTTGCTTTCTTTCTTCTCTTTGCCTTTTCTCTTTCTATTTTGCTATGTTCAGGCCCCATAATTTTATGGAAAACTTACATTGCTTCCTATGGAGTCTTTTTAGATCTATATGCATTAACAAGAAGGTCCAAAGCTCTGTTTGGGGACAATACAAGTAGAGAATAAAAGGCTGCTGTTACTCCTGGGCTGACTCGGAGTGGTAGAGAGCTGCTTCTCCTAGGGTCACAAAGGAGGTATCAGAAAGTCATTAACTTAAAATCCCACACAGAGTGGGATCACCAAGAGCTAACAGCTCTTACTACCTCTCTCTGGGTACTGGGAAGTGTCCACAAAAGGTCAATATATGATCATGCCTTCAGGGAGAACTGGATGATGATGCATTCCCATCCCATTCCCATCGTAGGTATTTCAATCCCTGGGCTGGTATAGGACAATGTCCAATTGATTCAGAAGCATTTGAGATTGACTGCAGATCAAGCCCATCTACTCTTCTTTATTGCTAACAGCTCCTGTCTGACTCACCCTTATGCGTGCTTGGGCAAACCCTACTGTTAAAGTCTTGCTTCTTTAGATCTGGCCTTCTGCTTCAGCCAACATGTCTTTGAGCCCAGTGGATTGCTTGGGCACAAGCTGGGAGCTCTGTGATGCATATGGCCCTGGGTTCCCTCTGTGTTTGGCTGAGCTCCATCTCTTGGTTTATGCAAGATGTATCTGCAAGGTGTTGCAGTCTGGAGGCTGTAGAACCATGAGGTTGTAGAACCAAATGAAGCATAAAAAAGTAATTAAAGGCAAGAAATAATCAGCTGGAAACATTAATTTCAATTATAAAATAATTTTGCATGTTAGTACCCCATCTATGGTCATTTTCACCAGGTTTCTAGGAAATGAGTTCACTCATTAGTGTATTTGCAGAAGCAGCAACATTTAAATGAGACCTACAGGAGATGTGAGAATAGAGATTTCAGACTCTCTGTAGTCAGGATTTGTATGAGAAACTTGATTCCAGAAATTATACACATCCAACAAGAGAACAAAGACCGATTATGTGACCTACCTGTCCAGTCTAATCAGCTTAAATGCTGAATGAAATTAATTACAACAATTAGAAATTGAAATGAATATGTCAGTGTTTCTTAAGAAATAGAACTTAGTAATGTTTCAATTATTTAAACATTTCAAATTTATTTTTCCAGTTCTCATTTTTCACTTTGATCTAATTTTCCAGTTTTATATTACCTTTTATAGCTTTTAAATATGCTTTCATGATAGTAGTACATGTAATCTTCACATCAGAAAATAATGTGAAAAAAGAGGTGAAGAAAACTATCTAATCAAAAACAGTATTTTCAAATGTAATACTAGCATTTTCTGAAATGAAATCTTTTTCATATTGAAGTTTTCTTTTCCCACTTCCTCTCAAAATGAATTCCACAAAAAAAAAAACCAACCAAACAAACAAACAAACAAAAAACCAAAAAAAAAAACCCAAATGAAACAAACAAACAAACAGACAACAATGAAACAAAATGAAGAAAAACTGACAACCATTGAGATGAAGAAGTTTTCAAGGAAACACTTCTGCCTAGCCTTGCTCACTGCAATGTCTTTCTGGATGAGTGACAGGTCACAAATTATCTATAGAAATCACCTGCCAAATCATTTCAAATTAAGTGTGCAAAGAAACCATGATGTGCTCTTGAATAATTCACAGAGTCACCTCTGCTATCTGCTCTCTGTGACTGCCCAGCTGTAACAAGGGAGCTGCCAGCTAGCACTGAGCCTCGCTGTGCTGGCAAAGGGAGGTGAAGCCTTGGGAAGGAGAGCAAGGGACTGATGGAGGTCATCATGGATGTACTGTGCAGGTGTTGAGATAGGAAAATAAACGCACTGGACTTGGGCTAATGCATTTAGGCCCATGCCTGAAAATCTGGGTCACTGATACATTAGAGCCCAAATCTGTGCTGCTGCCTCATTTAAAGGAAGGCTGGGAGCATGTGGAGCTTGTGCAGGAATCACAGCCTCGCTTGTCTCCTTCCTCGAGTGGCCTACTCAAGCTTCCCATCAGCCGGCCAGTGCAACGGTTTCCAAGAAAGTAGTTCAGTCCATTGCAGTCAATTAATCAGAGCAAGTCATACACCCTGTCTGCTGTCACAAGTCATTGCAATGAATTTTTGTAATCCTGCCTTTGAACTCAGTGGTTATTGCAATTTAAAATGGGTTTATTAGAGGTTTAATTGAATTGGTCTTGCTTGCCGTGCTCATTGCTAATGTGCTGACCATTAGTGCCTGTTAATGATGGAATCCAGAGGATTACTGCATCAATTATCAAGTTTGGTTTGGAGTGGAGGAGCAGCCCACAGCAAGCTCCTGTGAATTCATCTGAGAATTGTGACACAGCAAGTGTCTGAGGAGCTAATGCACTTGCTGGCTTCTGAGGTCTCAGACAGGCACAAAAATGCCACATGCCCACATGTTGGGGCTCAGCCATCCAGTTGCTCATCTCCATCCTGCAGTGGACATGCTGGAGAGGAAAGGACCAGCATATCTGCTTGCTGCTGGAGAAAGAACCACCTGCTTTGGACAAAACACCAAGAGGAAGTATGGAAATCCATAGGATAGGAAGTAAATTGATGGTACTCTCAAAAAGTAAGCAAATTATTTGTTTGCTAGAAATGGCTGGTGGGGCCTTGTGTTCAACAACCCAGTTACACCAAAAAGTCAGAAAAGTTGGTGTGCATCCTGAGTAGAAAAGCATCTTGCATGTGAAACAGCACTGTGTGCACCGCAGTGTGCGGATCCTTACATCAGGCAGGAAACACACCTGTTTCTGGAGGAAGGGAAATCTCCTCTCATAGGAGAGAGAGGGCTGTCCTAGGAAGAGAGGGAGAGAAGGAGGGAGGGATGGTTTCCCCACAAGGGTGAGGATGCTATATGCATCCAGGACCTCCCAGCAGGAAGGAGGCATCAGTCACAACCTGCTTTGCTGAGCAGCAGTGTGCTCTTCAAACCCCTAAGGGGAAGCAGGGGGCCTGACCCTGCCTGGCTGTGAGCAAGTGGTGGAGATGCAGCACAGGGCAGTCAGGCTGCACCTGCCAGGGCCATGGGATGCTGGCTGCCCATCTGCTGCATCGCTATGCTGCCAAAAAAAAAAAACAAAACCAGGGAGAGGCATTTTTTCCTTTTTTATTCCCCCCCTCCCTGCAGCTCATTTTTATTCCGTGTTTCAGATAAGAGAGTGTTCATGAGCAGCGTTAATTATCTTCTGTGGAGGTGAATACAGGGCTGCCGGGTTGCGGCATCCTGCATCTCTCTGCTCCCCTGCCTGAGGCAGCAGCTTTGCGGCTCCCTCCTGCTGTTGTGGAACCCGAGGAAAACTTGCACAGAGACCTGCTGCACAGCTGGGAGCAGGCTGTGGGATGCCTGTGCCCCAGCTGCTGGTCTCCCATGCCATGGGAACCATGGATACTGCAGAAAGCAGGTCCAGCAGCCTAATAGGTGATGGCTGTGTGGGGACAAGAAGTGAAGAAGGGATTAGTGAAGGAAAAAACAAGGACATTATAATGTATTGGGAAGAAGTTGACACTAGAGGGATAAAGGAATGGGGAGCCCTACTTAAATTGAGAAATTCATGGTCCTTTTTGCATTAGACACTTTCAAATGCTGTGAGAATTAAGTAAATTTAAAAAAAAAATAAATATATATATATAGTGGGAGAAATCGAGCTCTCTTTCCCCACCCCCTCAAACTCATTCTCTACCTTTTCCCTGGCTTGTAGTTGTGGAAGGAGGCCTCTTTTGAAAGGTTGCCTGAGGAGGAGAGATTAACACAGAAATATCTCCATCTCCTGAGCTAGAGGAATCTAATAATTGGGACTGCTGGGTGCCAATATCTGTTTGGGACACAAAAAGGTAGTGAAGAAGATTACCAGCCAAACAATACCAAGAGGGACCACCTTCAATCAATTATGCTAGGGAAGGGAAAACCTGAGTAAAAGGATTGGAGAGTGAAATTCCAGGTGGTCTCTTATTTCTTCACTTAGCCCTGAGGAGGAGTCACAACCTTGAAGGAAGGAAATTGTGTTTCTGCTCTGAGGGGTGCCAAAGCTAAGCAAGTCCCGAGGGGCAGAAGGAGGTCTAAAGAGGGTATCACTGAAAAGAGGAGCTTGCTGGTAATGGGAAGAACAAAAAATTCTCAGATCTGACATTGGAAGAAAGGGGAAAATGCCTCTTGCTGAGGTGGAGTAGGCTGGTCATTAGCTTTCCCAAATGGCAGAGGGGGAGAAAGGCTGCTGGAGGAACTGGTGGGATGATTACTTGGGGACCTGAGAAGCTGACAAGAGCAGCTATTTCCATTTCAAATGGGGAGGCGAGGGGAGATCAAACACATTTCACAGTAATGATCCGGAGCCTTTCCCTGCACACTGAGACACACAGACGCTCGGTGTAATTGAAGCCACACACAGCTAAAATGTAGAAGCTGAAATCTACTCAAGGGGGTTGGAGGGAACAACACCCACAAAGCAAACATAAAATCCCAACCTGCACCAAACAAACAGCTCTGCGGTATCCACACAGCATCTGAGAAAAAGCCATTCCCCAGAACTGGGCTCCCCTCCTTCCAGTTTGCCTACCACAGTCTGTCAACATATATCAAGAGGTGCTCTGCAAAATGACACCATCCCACTCTTCCTGCAGCTTCCCAGAATCCATAGACACATATTCCAAATCCCATGGGTGAATGAGCCAGTGAAAAAAAAAGGAAAAAAAAAAGGTAGTAAATAAAAATTTGTGCTAAACCTTGAGTTTAGATGGGTGTGGAATAAGAATGTCAGTACAGCACAAGATGGATTTGAGGTCTTTTTGCTTAATCATCCATTTTCTAAAAAGACTAAGGTGACTGCTATTTAAAACTAGTGAGGAATATTGATCAAGTGCTCACTTCTTTTCATCCCCTGATCTCCAGCTGAGACTGCATCTAGGTATTAGGTGGCAGTTTAATGTGGTCCCATTCTTCCTGCCTGGAAGACAGCCTGAGAAACACCAGCCTACTTCAGAGGAAGAGACCTGTTGCTATTGCTGCCACTACCACAGGATTTAAGAAACTGGCTGTTCCAAGGTAATAATGATTGAATACCTTACTCAGCTCCAGATTTCCAAGTGCCATCTTGGGAGCAAATCCGAGTCTTTCCCAATTCCATGCTTCTAGCCTAAGAGCCTTCAGTGAAGGGAGGAAAATGTTTCCATGTCACAGAAAGTATGAGAGTCAGGTTTATTTAACTTAAGTGTGGTGTATTTATTCAGTTAATCTAAATTTAGCTAAAAATGCCTGCCCTGGGCAAGAAATACTTGCCTTAGAAACAAGATCATCCACAACGGTATCAATCCTCCCAAAGACTCTTAGCCCATCCTTCCCCTCCACATTATCACCTAGGCCAAGCTATGTCAGAAAACTGTTGGGTTTTTTTTCACACTGTCAGCAGGGCCAGGAGCACCTTCACAGGGAGGGATAAGACCACTCTGCAGAGTGTTGGGCCTTTTCTTCAGTCAGAGGCAGAAGCCTGCATGTTTCCTGCTACCTATTACTTAACTTGTGCATAGCGGTAAGAAGAGAAAAAGCAGTTTCTAAGGTAACAGCACACCCATGGCTTCAGGCTGTGCAGGAGACAGCCAGCCGCTGGGAACAGCTGGGAGGCAGCGGACAACATGCAGTTTGAGTGCTGTCCCCTACAAGAAGCCCCACACAGCACCATGGAAGCTGCACCAAACTAAATGAAGAGAAAGCCCTGTGTGGGCTTTACTCCAGCAACCCCGTCCTGTAGGGACTGGAACGTGGGTCCATGAGATGGCTGGGCTTCCTGCAGAGGTGATGCTGTGTAATCCACTCCCCACACACAGATACAATGAAATCCTCTTAGAGTGCACCAGTGTGGAATCTCACTGCAAATCCTACAGTGTTTCCTCCCTCCTCCATCCAGGTTCAAAAGGCTGCTCATCGCCCCAGCTGCCCATCTCCTTCCCCACAGTCCTGTGTTACAGATCTGACTCCCAAGAGATATTTTTAACCCTTGTGGCCTGTTCTTCTGCAGGGCTTAGCTACCATGGCGTTGAGAGACTAAGCGATTCTGCACAGACTAAGCAGTTCCATCCCAGGGCTGAGGTGAGACAGAGCCTCATGGTAACATGGCTGAGAGATCTCCAGGTCAAAACAAGGGCTGTCCTCTCCTACAGGGTGATGTGGACAGTCACCAGTACAACTAAGAAGAATTAGTTGTAGGAGTTTCAAACCCTCCAAGGCTGAAATGGGAGAGCTGAGTACCTACAGATGGGGAATCCACTGGTCGGAGCTGAGGTTCATGGGTGGCATGAACCAAGGTGCAAGTCTGCATAGGGTGTTCTGGGGGCCAGGTCATTCTGTGCCCATGTTTTATGTGCATGGGGGACAAGGTAATGAGCACCAACAGCAGAAAGATAGCCTGGTCCTCAGCGATGCCGAAGCACAAGGGGGACGCAGTTTGGCCCCATGTCCAGGGGAGGTCACCCAAACCACAGCCTCTCCAGGCTGGAAGGGATTTGGACCCTGTTCTCATCTCCTTTAGCATCTGCAGCATGTAGTTACATGTGTGTTTATGGGTGCAAGCTAGACCCAGGTGTGAAACCTGTCTGTATGTGTGCATTCAAGTTAGGCACTGGTACACAACACACACAGATGTTCTGTGGAACTGAGTGAAAGCCCAAACACTTATTTCTGAACCCATTCTGTAAAACGTGGGCAGCAGGGCCTCTACCCGTGAAGTACGTAAGAGCACCTCAGCCAGCTGGCAGCCTCACCTTGTACTGCAGCCAGCACCAACACAGCCTTGCCTGATACTGAAACCATTACTCTTCACCAGTCCCTCACCCTGTACTGCCTCTTCATACCTAAGAATCTTGGAGCTAAAATTATACACCCGAATAATTATTCTGTGGCTTGAAAACAATCTCCCTCCCTCCCCACCCTTTTCTTTGACGTGTGTGTTTAATATCAAATTATTTATAACCCAGCCTCACAGTCAGGCTTTTAATGAAAGAGCTGCCAGAGACTTTTAAAAGCATCATATTCACTTGACTGGATACATTATGCTGAGTAAGGGCTGCAGGGGCTTTAGCGAAAGGAATCTTGCTGCTGAAAATCCCCCCAGTCCATGTGCACACGTGTTTTACTCACTCATGCTGCCTCTTGTTCTCTCCATATCATTTGTTCTGTCTCTCCTTCTCCTTTCCCCTATCTAGATCTGCAGTCTCTGCCTGACTATCATGAAATTACTGCCAGCACTGATGTCTACAAATAAAAGAATGATTAAACAAGGATTCTTCAATGCCACATGGATTTTTCCTTCCCTAGGATTATGCATAACCAAAGAGAGTTCAAATAAATGAAGGAACAGATCCTCTATCCCGTCCTCCTTTCTTCCTCAGCTTTATCTGCTTCTTTTCACTGCACTAGCCTTTTCCTTCTCTAAGTATATATGCACATATACATATTCCTCTCCCCCTTCAGCATGAAATATTGATGAATTCTGCTCCCCTAAATGAAGGTTTGTTGGAGAATAAGCCTGCAGTTCATCTTCAGAGCAGCAAGAATGCAAATGTGTTCAAATCCTAGGAGGGGTGGGACAGTGAAAGACAAGGGCTGTTGCAGCAGCTGCCAGATCATGTTTGATTCTGCGCACTGGCACAGACAGTAGCAGGGCAGAAAACCTGCCCTAAGCAGCACCAACCCTCCTAGTTCCCCCAGCAAGAGGCAGAAACATGCTGCCCGAGTAGGAAGCTTTTTTGCACAGAAGATGTGCCTCGAATTATAAGGGACAGACAACTACTCTTAGCACAGATGTATATCTGTGGCTACTGAAGCTAAAAGGGAATCATTCCAGATTTACACACCCATCAGGGGGGTTTATACATGTAGTTCTCCACAGTGTCTTCTGCCATCTCAGGCACCACTGCACATGTCCAACTTTCATGGGCTTTGGCAGGAATAAAGCATGCATAACAGCTTGGTAATCAATCCCCTCCGGTCTAATGTAAAAAGATCCCCAGGGGATCTGAGCACTTGGAAGAAGAAAACCAACAACAACCTATAACATTTAGGGAGCTGCGCTTTTCTTTGCATTCTCTGAGGAACAAACTGATAATGCCTGTTTCTCTCCATACATAATTAGGCTCTGAGCACTGAGTGAGGAACATCAAAGAGGTGAGGATTATGCACAGACCTTCAAGTGAATTGCTATCGCTGTTACTGATCATTTGGCATTCAGGTAGGAAAAGATGGAGCTAGAAAGCCTCTAGAATCCCTGCATACAGAGGTCCCAGACCACAGCCTTTGCCCAAAAGAGACACTGTCCCCTTTGTACATGTTCTTTCAACCTCCACATCTGAAGAGGCAATCTATGTTGTCTATCAGGGACAGAGTGGTCAGGCTCAGGCAAGGTCACAGTGAGGAAAGTCACAAGTGAAAATGGATCAGGTGCTAAAAGGCTTTTCCCAGTCTTCTGAGTCACTAAAGCATCCTGGATTTCTCCAGATATGAAGACTTCTCCAGACTCAGAGAGGAGTATAACAAGAATTTCCCAAGCTCTAAAGCTATCAACGCCTTGAAATTAGGACTGCACTGGCATCTGTAAATCTACCTGTCCTCTGCAGTGTCTCCATTTTTAAGTGATTAAAGGCCTTCAAAAATCCCCCCCACAATTCCCTCAGACAGAAGTCAAGCCCAGTAAACCAAAACGCGAGCAACATCAACCAGCCTGATGCTTGCCCATGCACAGCTGCATGCCCCAAGCGACCCTACCAAACCCACTGCTGTGATGCATGTCCCAAGAGCCACAGAATCTCTGCTGGCCTTGCAGCCATTCACCAAAGCCAGCAGTACTGGGCTGTGAGGATTCTCATGAGCTTTACACACTGGCCACGGCCAGCCCAGGGAAAGAAACATAAATCCCATTTCACAGATGAGAGGAGTGAAGCACGGAGGGGTGAATAATTTCACAGTTAGATCCCCATGCAGCTGCCTACTACCTTGGCTTTCCAGTGCCTACCAATCCCTTTGAGGGGACCAGACCTCTTGTAATGTGCTGCTTCCGCACCATGGCTTAGGGTAACAGAGAGTATCCATTGCTCCCCCTTCTTCTCTGTGTACTGAATGCTTTAATTTTTTTCCCCAGTTCAGAAGGCAGCTTCACACATCCCACTGTGGCTTATCTTCTGCAATTAGCACTTCCTGCTATATCTGATAGGAGAGAAGGGCTCAGCTGCCCCTGATTAATTGCTGAGTATTTGCTTTCTTTTCCACTTCTGTGGCCTGGAATTAATTAGTTTATCCCTCTTATTCCTTTCATGGCCCAAAGTGTTCTCCTTTTTTGTGCAGTTATATATAATACCAATGCTTGAAATCCCCTGGGGAACAGTTGAGAGAGATTCTCAATGGGGAGGAAAGGAGTCTGAAAGCAGGAAGATTACTAAAGGGTCATATGCCCTACAGCTTCCCTGTAGTCTTAAGATATATATTATCCTCTGACTCCAGTACAAATCCCTTCCACTCACCACCTGCCTTGCTGCCTTTTCCAGGCTTTTTGGTGAGTTAATGTCTGAACAGCAGGAAAAGCTTGCAGACCTAAATCCCAAGTGTGAGCAAGAGATGCGAAGCAAGGCACCCCCTTGGCTTCAGGTGTTGCAGAAAGCACAGATCTCACAGACTATCAAGGACTGTCTAGCAGTATTTACTTGGCCCCTACAAGCTACACAGCAATAGGAACATTTGCTCTCATTTGAAGGAGATGCTACAGCTAGACGCAGCAGCTATACACTCAATCTCTGGCTGAGGAGGATCGCTCCTATGGTTCCCTCAAAAAGCCAACTAACAGCACCCTGATGACTCAGGGGAAAGAAGAAGAATGTTTCTGAGAGCAGAGCAGGCAGACCATGCTCAGCCATTCCCTTGCAAATGCCGGCAGCACTGGAACAAGTGCTCACATCTCAGTTCTGCTTTCCTGAACAGTAGTGTAAGTTGAAGAGTAAATGAGTGTGAAAGCACTGCTACTGAAAGTAATCCTTGCTTCTTTGGCCAAAAGAAAGCTTTTCTGCTATTCTTTATTGACCCTTCCCAAGCCAGGCCTTATCTAGAAACTACAGCCCTCAGGGTTGTAAAATGGAGCAGCCCCTCCACCTTGCCTGGGGGAAAATGAAAGTGTCTGGGAGGGGTGAGGCACTAATTCATTAATTCCTGAACTGTTGGCACTAGATCCATTTATGCTGTAATTCACTGGAGTTTATAGACCCATAATTGTCATCTTCCTTCTTATCCCATTCACACCCCTCATTAGGAAATTTTATCTTTACAGTGTAAAGCGCTTGGGCCACCTCACTTACTTCATTTCT
Organism: Megaceryle torquata; assembly: GCA_024611175.1. Taxonomy (NCBI): domain Eukaryota; kingdom Metazoa; phylum Chordata; class Aves; order Coraciiformes; family Cerylidae; genus Megaceryle; species Megaceryle torquata. Next base: position 51,821 of record JANIJG010006130.1, read on the forward strand.
CTTTAAGCTGGGGTGTGATGTGCCAGGTGACTGTGTTTGATCCAGTACAGTCTGAGTTTCAGGGTGCTTTTCAGGTGTCAGGGTTCTTGTGTATGTGAAAATTTCAATGGCATTTAACTCATAGGTGTGGCAACATGATGCAGCTAGGATGCTGTCCCTAGATCTCTGTCAGTATGACTGTGGCCTCACCGAAGTTGAGAGAGGGATTCCAGGACACTTGCACAGCCAAAAATTTGCAAGCACTTGTTTTCCCACCACCATACCTGCAGAGGTAAAGCTGTTCAGCTTTAAGTCAGGGAAGACAGCAAGTCAATTCTTCATGGCTGTTTTAAAGGAGATGGGGTGATGGGGCAAGGTAGTGTGCCTAAGAGACCCAGGCACCCTGCTCTTTCAATTGACATTTCTCTCCCCCTTTTCCCCTGCCTCTTATTCCTACTTGGCTTTACCTTTATTTGGGTGCCTTAATTATTATTAGTACCAGTTGTCTCCCCTGAAATCATTTTGTGTAAACTAATAAATAAAGGTGATAAACATGTGGAAGGTGAAGGCTGTGCATTGTCTGGGCTGCAAATCAAGAACTGACTGAGGACTGCAGGTGGGGTGGCACAGCATCTTCTCCTCTTCCTTTGTCTCCTTTTCCCTCTCCTAACTTGCAACTCTGCCAGTTCTACATCACAGACCCCTCTGAACTTGCTCTGCAGGCAGGGTGTGAGTGGCGTGCAGCCATGCCTGGGGGTCTATAACTATGCAGCGATGTATGTAAGTGCATTGAGGAGGGGAAAATGGGTCAGGGGCTGGCCACACACACACTGAAGAGCTAGGAGATGCACGCATGCTAGGTATACTACACACACATTTACACCACTATTATTTGAATTTCCACCAGCACCCTTGAGTATACTGCATGGTTCAGAGAACATCTGCGGAGCAAAAGGCATTAACATACAAGAAGGAGGGAGCTTGCTTTAAAGTAAGCATATGCATGTAAGCATGTGCAGCAGTCGGTGAGTCATTTCAGGGTAAATGATTCTGTGTCTCTCCTTGGGAAGGCATCTATCTTAGCACTGGTCATTTCTTTGCATACAGAGTATAAAAGATGTAGGACACCCACAGGTGCTTCCCTTATTAATTTTTCTGGGACCAGGTAAGGTGGGGTAATTTCTTGCTTTACTCTAAAGGGAGTATTTTCTGGTCCTGGTGCTGTGGGTCATGGCTGGAGAAGATGGGTCTGTATATGTGGAGAGCAAATTGCTAAGGGAGTCAAATGGAGTCCTCATTCCACAGTGACCTGCATCTTGGAGTCTCCAGCAGCAGGCACGGTGGAGATCTTTTTACAGTGACCTGCATCTTGGAGACTCCAGCAGCAGGCACGGTGGAGATCTTTTTACCTCCTTGCACATATTCCCATTTATCCCTGAAGTTCTTGGATTGGTGTCCTGGTTCTGCCCCTTCAACACCTACCTCCCTTAGCCATGCTCTGCTGGTGTAGAATGGCAAATCAGACGGACAGTGCTGCAGTCATTTGCACCTCCCAAACTTCTGTCTCCTTCATAATTAGGGGCGTAACTGACCTCTTAGGAAGAGCTCTGCACGGCCTTATGCAGCAGGACTGAGAAACTAAGAAGGCTCTCCAGCCCGGCATCTATAATGTGATGCATGCACATGCACCAAACATCATCCTTTGTTTAACCTTGCAATAATCTACAGCTTTACTAAGGTGGTGCTCACAGAAGTGACTTGAAAGCAAACCAATAAACATCTCTTTTAAATTACTTGGTAAAACTTTTAGTTTCCTATCACTTTGCTTCACAGCTCTGCTAACAGCAGACAGGGAAGATATGCAACATAGTGGTTTTGAATGACAGGGAAAGCAAAGTGCCTGCTCATGACAGCTTATTCAGGTTTGCAGAAACACAGCCCAGAGGCACATGCATTTCTGCATCCCCAATTCTGCATCAGCATTTGCAATTGTTGAGCTGCCTGCACAAACTGAACATTTTAAATGAGCAAACGTATTTATTCAGCCTCACTTGAAGGCAAAGCTGCCATCATTATATGTATAAAGTAATCATGCAACTCCTCACAGGCAGACACACTACCCCAGTGGTGATGGAGTGCAGTCTCCAACGTGCAGACCGCAAAGTCCTGGGATTTCAGTGTCAGGCACTGCTCAAAAAGAAGATTAGCATCTCATCAGATTCCAGTTTGTTATTACACACTGGCTACCTCAAATTCTCCCTACTGGTTTCCGTACAAAGTGTTATTTGTACTTCCTTCTGTACATATCTTTGCTGGGTTTCCAGGCATTATTAAGCATCTGTCACACTCCACCCCAGAGGTAGCTGCATTTCAGCTGTGGCTGAATGATCATTGTATACGTAGTCTGCAAAGCAATTAGTGATTCTTCAAGATGACAGGCACTGGGGATGTCAGTCATTTTCATTAACATAAATAAGATATGTTTTATTTTAGTCACTCTTGAATCATTGAGTCATTTATTGATGTCTCAGTAATTTATAAGCTCTGTATCTTGGCTGGAAACCTACCAGTGTGACTATGTGCGGTAAGAAATGGGCAGAGATAGACCTCTGTTTAGCTAAAGTTCAACTATTTATTCCCTGGGTCAAAGTGTTAGACTGGAGTGATGCAGCTCAGAGCCTTCCACGTGCAGTTCATACAGCTTTTACTACAGTGCCCAGTGAGAAATGGACTGGCTATTTCTTATGTTCCTGTTGGGGGTACTGCCTATCATGAGCATCCAAAAACTGGATCTAATTGTCCTTTTTGCCGGCAACCCTAGCCCAGAAGGCTAAGAACCCATTAGGACACAGAATGAACTAACTGCCTGTCTCTAGAAATGGTCAGCCAGGAGGAGAGGTGAACATGATGGAGCTGTTATCTGGAGGAGTGATGAAAGGGAAAGGTGTCAGTCAAGGACTCTCATCAGACTTATTTTAGACAAAAATTTTATTAGGCAAGAGAACTGAGTGGGTTCCAATAAGCTCTGGAGAGGCATCCAGATTTTCTGCTGATGAAACAAACCAAAATGGGATGCCAGCTCCAGAGAGAAGAGGAGCCTGCAACCTCAACACCACATCAGCAGCCCCCAGTCCAATGGTGGGATGGAAGACTTGTCCAAAAAATATGTCCAGGATCTGTATATTTCACAAGATGTTTGCATCAGCCTCCTTCTGCCACATGTTTCAGATCCTCTCTGCTCTCAGAAATGCACAGCAAAGGTGACCATAAAGCCAATGGAGAGAATTGGTTATGACATGTATGCAGGTCAGTCAAGCAAGCTGTTATGCTGGAGGTAAAAAGGTCCACACAACCAATTCAGCTCTGGCTATGATTTTTTCTTGGAGCAGGAGGAAAAAGAGAGAAGGACTGGTAGAGTGTGCCCAGAGCCCACACTGCCATTTCTGTCTTCCCCATATTCTTACCTTTCTGACACCTCACTGCTGGGAGAGAAGCAGCTTCAAAAAGAGGTTTTATTAAGCCCAGAAAGGGAGCTGAGGGAAGCAACCCAAAACCCAATCAAACTTATGTCTCCCTTTGTCTCCTTCTCTCACCCCTATTCCTTTCCTTTTCCCACAATTTCTATCATTCTCCCTCCTCCCTCTCTTACTTTCCCTCCCCATCCCTTCCTGCCTCTTACCCATGTTTTCTCCTAGGCATCCTCTTAGGGATCCTGCCCTGTTTACAGATGCACAAAAAGGATATGTCTGCCTTAAACTCTACTTTTAAACAAGTGGCAGCAGTGCTTCAGTGGCCAGTTGGAGGGACTTTGGCATCACTGCTTTGCCACCAGAATGCTCTGTGCCACATCGCCTCTTTCAAACATCCCACAGGATCTGGGGGCACCCTAAATCCCACATTCACCCAGGGATTCTTGGCCCTGGAACAGAAAAGGTAGATGGTCCTGTCCTCACTGCAGAGTTGCGTCACACCTGAGAGTAATGCTTTTAAGAAAGAGTTGCCAAGAGCTGCCACTCACAACTTCTGACACAGAGTGGTCCTTGGTTACTTCTAGCTCCAGAATTGAGCCCATATAGATGACCCATGTGCAGGCTAGAGTTTCTCACACACTGGGAGCATCTCACAGCTGGGAACCATTTGGAGCCCTGATTTTCTACAGGGGATTTATATACTAAAGCTTAAAACCCCCACTCCTCCTTGCTCCTACCTGAATGTTATCTCTTGGGATGCAAAACCAAGACTTGAGGATGGAATCTGTCAATTCTGCATTTGTCAACTTGTCACCTGGGTATGTTAATGATCCCTTTGCATGGCTCAGAGCCTTCAGAGGTAAAACGGCTCATCTGGAACATTAGGACTTCCATCGATTTACTTTTAGAGCTTCCAAGCAGTAAAGTTCTCTTGATTTTGACCAGCTAATTGTGTTTTACAGAAGGATTTTATCTACCTATCTAATATGCCCATAAGATGGTAAGGGTGTAGCTAGATGGGCTTGCACACACCTGGGAAGACTGTCAGACCAGGAAATATCATGCAGGAGTCTTTTAGACAGTCTGTGGTGGGACCCATTTGATTTTAACAAATAGCATAGCTTTCATTCCATTTAAGGTGCATACCATGGTGGATCCAGGTGACTGCAGCAAATCTATCTGCAGAAGTCTAGCAGTCTGTAGAGCAGTCTCTTGCTTTTTTAACAAAGGCTCTTTTGCAAGCTAGCTGATCTGCTAGCCCTAGAAGAAATGCAGTTACATCTGGTGGCTCTGAAGCAATAGCACAGCAAAGTCTGGCTGTATCAATCTTCTCTGGCCAGTGTAGAAGCTGTACAGGTGAACCTTCATGTCAATGATAACTGAGATGTTTTATCTCCCATCTGCAATGAGGTATTAACATCCACACAATTAGCAGCTCTAGCCCAGCGGTCAGCAGTAACAGAAGATGCTGTGATATCTCTACTGCACATTAATATCTGCCCTTAGTCAAATAAAGCAGCCCCCCTGCTGTAAAAGCAATGTGTGATATATAGTACTGACGTATGAGTGTTCCCTAGCATCTGAAAGGCAGAAATGCAAGCAGAGCACACCCTTACAGCCCAGCACTGAAACACTTATCACTAAATTGTTCAAGGCATGTCAAAACTTGTCACAGATGAGACATTTCTCTGAACCCAGGCATTACTGCTTTCTGAATATCTTACCCTCTCACAAGATTTAATGAAACTCTTTTTCACTGAGTACAATACAGGAGTCAGAGCTGACATTTGAAAGCTGAGGCAGTTGTCTAAATGCAAAAGACAATAAATCTATACCAAGTCAAAAGGCCAGAATGATCTTAGGATAGCAAGAAAAGTATATCTTTAGGTCAATATCCAGATGGGAATCCAGACCAACCCCTGTAGAGCTGCCACTGTAGCCGCTTGACACTTGAGACCTTTTTTTTTTTTTTTTTTTTTTATTTGCTCTTAGTGTAATTTTTCACAGTGAACAGGTTCCACTGAAACTCTCCAGATCTCTTGACACATATTGGAGTCCAATCTCTGCTCACAGGTTGAAAAAGGTGTATTTCAGATCTCCAACACTCTGGATCTCAGGAGAAGGTAGGAGTCCACCCCCAGGTCTCCTGCCATGTCTGTATCCCCACAGCAGGGTCACTCTCCCTCCATGGCCATCTGAAAAAATGAAGAGCCCTTCCTCAGGACTGTGACTTTTTCCCTTCTTCTAGAGCATGTACCAATGTGTTTGGGGATGGAGAGGCAGCCCTGCCATCCACGTTAACAGTGACTCAATGTGTTATTTCTAGCAGCTACTCCACAAGATTTTTTTCTACATTAAAATTCAAGAGCCCAGGAAGGCAGCTCAGGGCTAGACTTGAGGATGCTAAAACCTGTAACTCAAACTAATACACAACTGTATAAATATATGTATATGTATATATGTATATATATATGTATATGAAGACCACCCCTCCTCAGCATTCTTAACATGAAAACCTTGCAAGCCTCCAGGAAATTATTTAAAAAAACCACAATAACCCAAATCTCCAAGGACTGTGTAGTCTCGTGCTGTGCCGGTGCCTTGGACTGGCCTTTCTAGTTGCCTCCTTGCAGGTACTGCCCACACCAGCACTGTCCCAGTGTAGTCACCAAGTGCATGTCTTGTCATGGAGATGATGGGCACCCATGTTCCTAACACCTGGCATTGGGCTGCACCACAGGGACTCATCTGCCTGCACCCCTTGAGAGAGGAGCGGCTGTTAAGGACAACAAGCGCCTCCCCGATTTACAGCCCTGCCCCATGGGCTGCATGTGACTCACTGGAAGGTACACAACTGGGATTCTTTTGTTCGTTTGTTTGTTTTTGCAGCCATCTTCCAGGTGAGCCATTCAGCCCCCAAATACCTGAAGAAGGTGCAAAGCTCACACCAGTCATGCAAAGCCTGTGGTCAAGTTGGAGCCTTTGGGGCCAGCATTACACTCAGTTTAATATATGTGATGAGCCCTTGATGGCCAGCAAGGGTGTTGTGGGATGCAGTGTGCATATATTCCAGAGGATCCCTGGGTATGCAAGGCACTATGGAAATGCAAGGCACCATTGGTCTTATTCCTCCAAGCTCCAGTCACTTCATCTCTCCTTTAGTTTTTTTTTCCATCTCCACTTCCTTTACTGACCCCTCTACACTGGCAGCTGCCTTGTAGTGATTAGCCTGTAAATGGGTTTCACACCCTCCCCCTATACCCAGGCCAGCCCACTAAGTTACCCATTCCTCTCCTGGCTGCCCTCACCAAATGCCCGCACATCCATAGCAGTCCTCAGGACCCACTATTGCCCATGACATTGAGCCACTCTCCTCTTCCACAGAAACTCTGCCTCCATCTGCTCACCCCTTACACCACAGCCCAGCCTCAACAGGGCTTCCCCAGAGGCTTGGGGAGAGGTGGCCGGTTTGGGGGAAAACCACAGAGGCTGGTGGCTGCAAAGAGCAAGGAATGAGAAAAAGAAATTCAGAGAGATAAAACAAAGCTCCTGGAAGACTATAGCGCAAGAAGGGAACCCCTTCCACAGATTCAAGACAGATCAGTGGTGCCAGCAAGGTGAAGGACACCCTGAAGCAGAAGTGGTAATACTCTACCATGGTTGACTAGCCATCTTACACAGCCAAGCCAGGTCCATAGCACAGGAGGTCATGTGTAGGAGGGAGCATTGCTTTAGAGAAAGCAAGGTATGCATCTGAAGCATGAGACCCCAGCAAATCTGTATTTGGGGCTCAACATCCAGGCTTTGATGCTTTATAATGTGACTTTTATCTGCAAGCCCTTCTGCCTGCTCATATTTGTGTCCGAGTTATGCTCTCTCCCTCTCTCTTGCTTTTGTGCTTTTCTGGTCAAGTAGGAGCTTCATTCTGTGTTGGCCAGAGCTGGATCACCAGCTGGGAGCACAGAAGAAAGGAGAAGAGAGCACAGCAGTGGAGACAGGTGGTTACTCCAGATGGTGGGGAGGGGACTTTGTGGTGGGGGCAAGAGCAGGGGAATGGAAAAGCTGGAAGAAAGTAAGGAATGAAGAGTTGGGGTGGAATGAGTTGAGTGAGAAATCACAGGAGAAAAAGACCTGGCCATTCAGCTGGATGCCACGCACCTCACACTGCTAGTGGCTCCTCTCTGTCTGTAGTGTTTTGATTAATGCTTAGAAAGGGAATAAAATGTGTGGATGCCATATAATATTTTTTGGGGTTAATAACAGTGATCTATTTATAGGCTGTAAATTATACACTGTGAACGTTGCTCAGAGACAAGACATTATTTTGCTGCCAACAGGGAAAAGGGAAGGAAAGTAAAAAGAAAGAGACAGAGAAAGGGAGAGAGAGGAAGAGAGACATAGAGAAAGGGAGGAAGTTGTGAACTTCTGACACCCCCTCTGCACCTCACACATTTACAGCAAAGGGTATTATCACTGTTTAGCGTCAGGGCAGCCCGCTAGACCTGTAACAGATGCTCTCTGTTAACCACCCCTCCCCCCCCAAAAGGGAAGAGAAAAGGAATAAGGGAGAGAGACTTAGCGATTAAAGAAGGAATCTAGAACAGCTTTAATGAAAATTAAAATAATAATTAAAAAAATTGAATATATACAAAACCAGTATCAAACCCAACCCCCTACCCCCTGAATGTCAATTACATCACCATGACCACTGATGCTGTGGAGCAGGCACTGGAAAAGTCCCAGACTGGGCCCAGAGGCAGATGGGAACTGTGTTCAGGAGATGGATCCTGGTACTGGATTCGGGAACATAGAGATTGGGATCAGGGGCAGAATGGACAGAGTCCTGCTTGGATGCCAGCCATTGGAGAGGAGAGGAAGAAGATGAAAGTAAAGCCGAGCCAGAGCTTGTCCTTCCTGATCCCTCATCTTTATACTGAATATGACGTATATGGGATGGAATCCCTTGTTGGTCAGATTAGGGTCACCCGTCATGTCCAGTCCTCTATTCAGGTGCAGCCTTTTACTTTCTGCATCCCCGGTGTGATACACAAGATCCAGCAGTGGCCTTGGCCTGCACACCAATCCTTAGTACTAACTCTAGACATCAGGTGTTATCACTCCTAGAAGCAGACACTACCTGTAAAAACATGCTGCTAATTTCAGACATTACAGTTAGAAATGAGCTGAAAAGTAAAATCACGGAAGAGAACTAGTTCTGTTCTCACTCAAACCAAGACAGGCATGTTGTATGCAAGAGGGGTGACACTGAAGAGAAGAGGTATGTGGGACCAGCTCCAGGAGTCCAATCCTTCTCCTTCTATCCTGACATGGAGGAAACATATGAGACTATTTCTGAGTGAGTGAGTCAGAGCATTTTCTAGGGTCTCCTTTGAGTGCCAGAGCAAAGCGCCATGAAAAAGTTGCACAGGAGCTGATGGCCTGTGGAACCTGGCACCCTCCTGTCTGCTGCAGACACAAGTGCATGGGCCAACTAGCAGGCTTTCCTGGCCCTACAGCAAGCAGTTTCTGAGTGCTTCAGAAAAAATACCTTACTATCCCCACTCTCTTTTCATTCTTTCTTCTGGTTTCCCCCCAGGAACCGTCTCCTGCCTTTTTCAATCACACATGCACAGAGAAGGCATTTGAACCCAAATTCGTTTGGCAGAGTTAGAAATCCAGTCACACTGCCTCCCTTTGCTGTCAATAGAAAAAGAGAGTGAAGGCAATTCACCTACTTCTTCTACCCATTAACTATAAGATGGCCCTACAGTAATTAATTGAGTATAATATTAATGTATCCAACATTAGATGAGGCAAGTCTAGGCTTTAT
>JANIJG010006136.1:0-11120 GCA_024611175.1 Megaceryle torquata
TGTAGTTTTGGCCTGAGCCGGGGGAGTTGTAGTTGGACTGGGAGGAATATCCACCTGCGGAGGGGGGAGAAGCTGTGTTACCACGGTGGCAGGAAGCGGGGGGGGGGAATGGGTGTTTTAATGCAGAATCAGAGTTTTACATCCAAGAGCATAGAAAAATATCCCATGAAGTCCAGTATACTGACCTTGCTTACCTTGGTACGAGGAGCCGCCGCCCCCCGAGCCGCCCCCGTAGCCGCCGTGCGAGCCAGTGTTGTAGGAGGCACCTCCTGAGTAGTTGTTGCCGCCGCCACCACGGCCACTGTTGCCGCCATAACCTGCGAGGGAGAGCGCGGTGAGGGTGGCCGGGATCTTTGCCACAGGTCTAGGGTCTCCTCATGGCCCACGCCCACCTGCACCGGGGAGCACGAGGGTCTCAAAGAGTCAGTGGTGAAATAACAACCTGGGGCAGGGCAGGAAATTCCACCTTTGCTCCCCAGACCGCCGGAAGGCAAGAGGTCTCCTGGGTGCACTCACAAGTGTCCAGCAGATCACTCTGCTCTTCCCTAGCGAGGCCACATCTGGAGTGCTGTGTCCAGTGCTGGGCTCCCTAGTTCAAGAGGGACAGGGAAGTACTGGAGAAAGTCCAGCAGAGGCTGCAAAGACGCTGAGGGGCTGGAGCATCAATATGAGTGATGCTGGGGCTGCACAGCCTGGACAGAAGGCTGAGAGGGGACCTTGTCAATGCTGATCAGTACCTAAAGGGCAGACACTAAGCCACGTCCCTCAGCACCACATCTCCCCAGCTCTGGAACCCCTCCACCCCTACCAGCAGGCTCTTCCGTCTCACCATCCTCAGCAGGAAGAATTTCTGCCTGATATTTGATCTAAACCCACCCCCTTGGGAGCTCAGACCTGCTACCCCCTGTCCTATCACAACAGGCCCCATTAAAAGTTACTCCTGGGTGTAGGATAAGGTACCTATGGAGTATTTCCCCCAACTTCCCATTTCAATCCCCAGATACCAGCACTCACTGAATTTGCTCTCGTAGTTGTAATCGGAGCCGCCGCCGCCAGGTGAGTTGTAGGAGTTGGAGTAGGAGGAGTAGTTGCCCTGGCCGTGGTTGTAACCTTTCTGCTTGCCCTGCGGCGGGCCGTAGTTGCCGTACTGGTTTTGGTTGTAGGACTGCTGCTGCTGGCCCTGGTGGGACTGGTACCCCGAACCATAGGAGGGCTTCTGCTGGCCCCCGTGCTGCTGCTTCTTCCCGCCGTGCTTGGGAGGAACCGGCGAGTTGTAGTTGTCGCCACCCTGGTAGTAGGAACCGTAGCCAGAGGAGCCGCCGCCACCTCCACCGCCACTCCCCGAGTTGGAGTGGCCGCCGTTGCTGTAGAACTGGCCTGAACAGAGAGAAGAGCGTCATCGGCTGCATTCTGGCACCACCGAGAGGTTAAGGTCACGCGGGGAGGCACTACCCCGGCACACGCAGGGGTTTGCTCGTAGCTCGGCAAAAGGCTCCACGGGAGACCAAGAGGTGAAACTGTGTTGGTTCAACAGGGAGTTAACTGTGAAATACATCAACAACGTACCGTGGCCCCATCGCCCCGTGAACAACGGCCGGCTGGTTCCCCCCAGCTTGAATCCCAGGTTCCCCCCCAGCTTTAATCCCATCTTCTCCCACTGCTCTAGGCCCAGGTTCTCCCACCCCTTTAACCCCAGCACGACCCCAACATCCAGGACAAAGCTCAGTTTCTTTAATGCATGTTACAATAATGAACAGTCGAGACTCCAACGCACTACAAAGGTTCAGAATCTGGTGCTCAAACTACATTTGAGACAATCAGCTGGGGCTGGGTCTCCACAGCCGGGAGACGTGGCAGCGAGGAATTGCCATGACCCACATGGGTGCAGATCTCTCCCCGCAGCGAGCTGGACACGGTGAGCAGCAACAGCCCCGTGGAAATTAGGACACACGGGCACAGCGTGTCCCCTTCACCTCGGAACTCGGGCACTGCCGCTGCGATCCAAGGTTACTGAAAAGCTCAAAGAGCAAAACACACCCAAGAGCCCAGGTGCGAGCGCAGAGTTAGTCTGCGCTCAATTTTACTCGTGAAGAGGACTATGGCCAAACTCAGGGTGAACTCTCGGGGGGGTTCTTCACCTTGGGCTCGGTGTGAGAGGAGTCAGGCTCATCATCTTTGAAACCAAACTGATTTTCAAGGAATTAAAGCCAGTAGAATCAAACAAAAAACCTACGCCAGCACGGGTGTGGGCGAGCAGAGCTGCACCTCTCCAAGAGGGATTTTTTTTGATCATTTCCTCAATTCTTGTAAGACTTTCTATGCAAAGGTTCCTCTTCCTCCCCACCCCTTCCACAGGAGATCACGGTTCAGTTGTGCAGGAATGAGGTTTTCTCCTCAACTTATCACAGCTGTAGCCCAATATTTCTCCGCTGAGTGAATTCAACACCTCACTCTGTCCCCAGTGGGAAAATCCTCATCTTCAGAGTCAACCAGCACAGGGGCAGTTCCAGCTGCAGACGCTGGATGTTGGGCTCTCCCCATACTTGTGGAATTTCCATTCTATAGCAACGCTTCATACTGAGCTATGAAGTTTTAATGCTGTTTGACGTCAGAATTATATTGGAGTTGATGCTGTTTGACATTTTTGACTTTCCCCAAATCAAAGCTAAGGAATAAAAATACCCAGCACACGAGTAGCTACTTTAACATGCAGTCACTTAAAAACCAGCAGTTTTCAGAACAGAATCTCCTCCCTTGTATAAAAAAAACCCATCACCTCCTTCTAAAAAGGAAAAAAAAAAAGCATTTATTACTATCCTCATTATCATCACTATCTGCTAAAAACCTCAGAGGTTTGGGGTTTTTTTCTCCTTTCTTCTTAAACCTGGTGCTTCATAGGTTGGAGGTTTTCTGTTTGGCTTCGGTTTGGTTGGGCCGTTCCGTTACCGAGTTAACTCAAACACTGCTGCACCTCAAGTCGAACGAGCACAACGCTGCCGGTTTTGCAGCTAAACCCAGTGACAACAGAAAATGCAGCTTTCGAAAAACCCAAACACTGCAGCCAAAAAATAAAGGACCCAGCACTCGAGCTTCACAGACGTGGGTCTTGACTGGCCAAATTACAGTTCCCACATCCCTGATTCTGGTGGAATTTAATTCTCCAGGCGACTGAGCACTTAAGGTGTTTTTCAGGGTGGCTGCTGTTGCCATTGGGTGTTTGGGGCCCTTTATGGCTCAGAAAAGCCCATTTTCAGGTTATTGATGGAATCCAAGCAGTTTTGGAGTTACCAACAGGTTTGCACCAACCCCCAGTGACTGGGTTTTATTGTTGCGGGGGTCGGAAGCGCAATCACACAACACCTTTGGAAGTACACGAGCTACGGGCCACCACGTCACATCCCTCAGCGTTGCAAGTCCACCAGGGTGTTACAAAGGGTTAAAATTTTAGCATACACACGACTCCACGTACATTTCGCATGCTTAAAACGCTGGGCTACGTTGAAAAGTCTTCCCAGTACCGAGAGGCAGGGACCCAATTTGCTGGGATTTTTATTAAAAGGCTCAAATTTTGTACAAAACCTGCTGTAAATTAAGACAACGGTAGATTAAAACACTTCAGTTTCTTAAAAATCAAGTAATGCTTTCCATAAAAAGCAAAAATGGGCGTTTTTGCCTTTATGCTGAACAGAGCTGGCTTGGAAATTTGTGCGAAGGGCACAAAAAACATTCTCAGGTAATCGGTTCCCCCTGTTGTGAACATCGATAGGACCAAGTTCAAAGGCAAATCACGATAAAAACTGTCTTAAGTTGTGCAGGGTAAGAGTTTCAGACAAGCTGCGGTGAAAAGCCACGGTTGAGAAACCCAGTGAAGCAGAGGGACACGGCACAGGACACTTTGGGGTTTGGAGATCGAGAAAATTGGAGTAAAAAGCTGGTTTGGTTTTTTTTGTGCAAGACTTTTAGATGATCTAGGAAGCCCCAAAATCATGATAGCCGTAGCAGTCTGTGAAAAAGTCACCTACAAAAGGGGGAGACAGAGCAGAGAAGAAAAAAATTAGAATTCTTTGGAAGATGGCAAAATGCGCCACATTTGAAAGTCATGTTTTAGATTTCTCTGCTCCTGTCACCCCCCAATGAAGGCTCCTTCTCAAGACCAATCGCTGGGTATTTTCAGGGAAAATCACATTCAAAAGTGTGGCCGAAAGCTTCACGTGGCTTAAAGCAGAGAAATTTAAAATATTCACAGTTCTAGGAAACGTGAAGTCACCTGGATTCGCGTTTGCGCTTTTCAAACGAGCACACAAGCGATTTTTCACGACTTCGCTCTCAAAAAAGAGAGCCCCTTAAGGGGCCGCCGCGCTGCACAACCCCATCCGAGCTTCACACCCCCAGCACGCCACTGCAGCTCCAGACTTAAGATGAAAAACCACTTACTGTAGCCCGCCGTTGCCGAATTGCCTCCGTAACCGTAGCTGCCATAGCCAGCCCCTAGAAGAGAAGAAAGCATTGAAATAAAAGGAAAGAGGAGAAGCGAACGTTTCCCATCATACTACCGGGCACGACGCAACACCAAAGATGAATCCACCCATCAGGGTTTGGGCTGCATTTGGTGCGGGAAGAGCCCGGAGGAGGCACAGGGAGCGTCTCACCTGCATTCATGTAGCCACCGTGGTTGCCGCCGAATCCGCCCCGGCCTCTGCCGCGGCCTCGGATGTTGCCGCCTCTGCCACGGCCGCGCATGTTGGGCGGAGGAGGCACCTCGTTGTGCATGGGGCCTCCCATCCCAAACCCCGGGTTGTGCTGCTGAGGGAACAGAGAGAAACGCGTTACCCAGCTCTGGCTGCGCCCCGGGGGGGAGGATAAACCTCTCAAGAGGACACCGGGGGCTCCGGAACCTATCGCGGATGTCACGCACCATCTGCCTCGAAAGGAAGAGGGGTTAAGCCAAAAGCAATGGCAGTGGGCACCAAATAAGGGGCATCTTCCGAAAACAGAGGCTATTTTCTTTAAAGCTTGGTGGGATTTCTGCTTTCGAGCCCAATGGCTCTCAGGGGACAGGACAAAAGGGAAAGGCCTCCGGCTGCCCCAGGGGAGGTTTAGGTTGGAGCTGAGGAACAATTTCTTCCCTGCAAGGGTTGTCCAGGGCCGTCCCAGGCTGCCCAGGGCAGGGGTGGAGTCCCCGTGACCCCTGGAAGGGTTTCCAAGTCCCCTGTGGAGCTGTGGTGCTGAGGGACATGGGTCAGTGGTGCCTGGAGTTCTGGGGTCACAGCTGGACTCGATGAGTTTAACGGTCTCTCCCAAACAGAACAATTCTGTGATTCTATGAATTGTAAAATTTCTTACTTTTACTGCAAACTTGGGGCCTCCCCGAGCCGGCACCGGGGCTCTCTTCTTCTTGTTTTGCTCAATGGCAACAGGAGCATCTGGAAACAGCTTCTCCAGGGCAGCCAGGGCAGCGTAGGCTTTGGCCACCTTCTTATTTGAACCGGCTCCTTGGAATTTCTGCCCATCGACCTCCACCTTTAAAAGGGATTAAATCACTGAGCGTCAGCAGAAAGGGCAGGAACAGAAGCACTTGTTAAAATTAACCATTTTTTGCAGCGTCTACAGACAATTCCAGAAGTCTGGATTAGGCTGTACGGAGTTTTAATGTGGTCAGAAACGTCCCTGCCCACTAAATGATCTCGACAGGCCCCTCCCAACCCAAACCCCTTCTTGACTTCATTGTTCTAAATTGTCACCAAGGCTCTGAAGTCACAGATACCAGAGTCAAAGGCACAGAGACAGCACCAGAAGTGCCCTCACCTCCATGACAAAGCGCTTGTCGTGGCTGCCACCGGTCTCCGAGATCAGTTCGTACTTCAGGCCACGCCTCTTCTCATTGAGCTCCATCACAGGGTTCTTGCCATGCTTTGTCAGAATTGGTCCCTGCTGCTTCACATTCTGCAAGCAGAGAAACGATGAAGGCCCTCGAACAACCCCGGTGGGCCTGAAGTTCCTCCCAAAACGCGCACTTTCGGAAAGATCTCGAAGAAGATAAGCTTGGGACACGCTCGCCTGATGTTTTTACCTCAGGCTGCCTCGTGACAATGACCGAGCCGCACAAGATGCCGTTAGAGCAACCTGTTTGCTACGAGGCGCTTCGCTTCCCATGACGTGACATCCCATGACGTGACATCCCATGACATCCTGAACCACCACCCCCCCCCCCAAAGGGCCCAATAGGCCCAAGCGACCGCGCTCACCTCGGGGGTTTGATCTGCAGGAGGAGATGCTGCTGCAGGCGTCGAGACAGCTTCTACAACAGGAGGAGGAGCAATGACGACGGGTTTCTGCTCCGTTTCCTCGGCCGATTCATCTCCTTTCACAGATTCTTTGCCTTCCACCCCCGTGGGTAAACCCATATCTTGCAACACCTGGAGTATGGAGAGTTGGAGAGGAGATGACTGACCGGTGCTCACCTCAAAGAGCCACTGCCCTGCCAATTTTGCGGTAAATACTTGAGAAGGCCAATCAAGAATCCTCTTACTAATTCTGCTCAAGTGCTGAACATTCACCTGATCTCACAAGCACCTCAGGACCTCTGAAGTTCTCTGCCCTGAGGTTTCATGCCCAACAACTGCACTGTCTTGGTGTTTAACTCTTCCCTGCTCTGTCCTAGTGGGTTTACGAGCTGGAGACAAGCCAGCGTGTGCCCAGGTGGCCAAGAAGGCCACCAGCATCCTGGCTGGTGTCAGTACCAGTGTGGCCAGCAGGACTAGCGCAAGGATGGTCCTCCTACGCTGGGCACTCCCCTCAAATCCTGGGGTCAGTTTTGGGACCCTCACTCTCAAAAGGACATTGAGGGGCTGGAGCGTGGCCAGAGAAGGGCAACAGAGCTGGGGAAGGGGCTGGAGCACAACTCTCATGAGGAGCACCCGAAGGACCTGGGGCTGTTCAGCCTGGAGGAGAGGAGCACTGGGTAACAGCTGGAGACAAGGAGCTTAAAGGTCTTTTCCAACCAGAACAGCTCTGTGATTTCATGACAATTTTCACGTGCAGCTGTCGTCACAACTGTCCCTGTCTGTTGCCCTTTTCACCTCCGCAAGGTCAACGACCGAGCCGATGGGCAGGGACTCGCACCCGCAGCTCTTACCTTCACCGCCACGTGCAGTTTTGCCGTCTTTTTGGATGGTCCTGATGCCTCAAACGTGCTGCCATCAATTTCCACAGACATCGTGAAGATGGGAGCGTGGACAGGACCGGTCTGAGAGACCAGTTTGTACTGGAGCCCTGGTTTGAGCTGGTTTAGTTTCATCAGTGCATTCATGGCCTGGGGAGGTTCGAGTTTTTCCTCTGAAGAGAGATAAAAGCCCAAGATTTTGCAGGTGTTCATCACCTCTTTCAAAACAGCATTAACTAATTTCAGCCAAGCTCTGATCTGTATTTTCCTCCCTGTAAGAGCTTCGGTTACACAAGTACAAATCTTGCAGTGAGCAGTTTGTGTTGTTTTCCTGTTAAAGGCCTATTTACAGCATCACCCAAGCGCCAACACTTGCAGCCCGCGTCCTGCCCCCCACCTCAGCCCGAGCACAGCTCTCGGGAGCCATTTGTACCTACCTCTTGTTAACTCAATACCTTTTTTCTGAATCTTCTTTTTCTTTTTGCTGGGTGATTTCTCCTCTCCATCCTCCTCCATTGGACGCTTCATTGGGGTGACAGCGTATGTTGTACTGGGAGGAATCTGGACTGTAACAACCGTGACAAAACCCCCTCAGTATTCCGGTTTCCAGCAATAAAAGGCCTTGGAAATGGGACTTGGTTTTGTTTCTTGCGCCGGGTACCTACCAGTGTAGTCAACGGGGTTCTCATTCTTTGGTTTCTTGGGCATTTTGGAAGGTAGGGGATCCATCCCCAAGACTTTGTGAAGCTGGCCAAAAGCAGCAAGTCTCAGAGCATGCTAGAAAGATGAAACGTGTGTTACTGGGAGGCGCAAGCGGCTCCACCAAGCTCTGTTCCCTGCACAGTTTCCGACAGGAACATTCTACCCACCCCTACTCAGAAATCCTCATCGGTTTAAATAGGACTCTCTGAATTTTAGGAGGTTCAACCCAGAACATGGGTTGCAATAGCAAGTCACTATTTAAAACCTGATACTTTGCTTCTGGGTGGTCAAGCTACAAATTCCTTATCCGTGCGGGACCCATTTGTAAGGCTTTTACTTGACTAGAGATTAACAAAGTTAACAGCAACCTCCACGAGGTTACTAGGCTATGGTTAACCCATACGGGAGTTCAGAGTCAGTTGAACTGTTTAAGTTTCCGTAACATCTGTAGTCAAAACTATACCTGAGCACTCTGTGTGATATCTTCCCTTTGTTGTCTGTCTAGATGCCCAATAGCATCAGTGGCTTCTTTTTCACAAGGATCATAAATACCAGAACCATCTGAAGGCAGGAAACAAGGAAGATATGCAGAGAATTATCCTGGTGTTTTCTAAAGAGACTAAACTAAGTATTCCCTTGGCATCAATCAACACTCGGGGAACACGGACTGACACAATCCAGCCAATGTCCAACATTCTGAAACTCGCCTGGGCTGTTTCACACGTACAACGAGCAGTGAAGCTGGTTCACAACCACTCAGGGAACCAACGTTACACTTGTAGAAACTGGTACCTCTCTCTAAAGGGGGGTTTAAGGTCATGGGTCCGTAGCTTTGAACACACGTGCCCTCGTAACAGCGAGGTACCGTAGTACCCGTGGATGCCAGGGCCTTTCTGAGCCGCCCGCACATCGAACGAGGGTTTTCTCAAACGCTACAGCACAGTAACCGCGTCTGAAGCTTGAACCGCGCTTCGAACCGGCTTCGCTTTGAAATGTAAATGCAGAGAACCACCTAACCTGGCATGACGATTCCCGAGGCGAGGCATTCCAGGACTCTCCGCAGAGCCTCGCCAGCGCCCATGGGCCTGTTCGCCGTCCCAATCGACTTCTCGCACAGCAGCTCCAGAGGCTGGAAGACAGTTGGGGAATGTGAGGGAAGCCAAGGTGGGCGCCAGCGTGACCGCGGCTGGAAACCACTTCAAGTTCACCAGAGGTTCAGCAGTTAACTCTGGAGAAACTGTTAATTGACAAAAGGTTGACATTTGATGCCGTCTTTTAAAGGCAGAATTTTGTTCATACTCTATAACTCTCCAAGTTATGGAACAGGATGCGTGTGGACCGAGAAGCTCGACACCGCTTTGCAAACGGGTACCACCCCCCCCACCCCCAATGAAACCAAGAAGGAAAAATTACCCATCCTCTCAGCGGCGCCCAAGTCGGGACGCGAGTACAGAGATCTCGCAGCACTCGTATCACTATGACGCACGACTTCAGCCCATTCGCCCTGGCCTGGAACACGAATCAGAAGCAGAGATGCAGTCAGCGGAAGCACCCAAACTGCTCGTCCGCAGACATTCATTTTCTGCAGCGCTACTTTGTCAAGGGTAAACGGTATTTCCCATTACCATCTTACAACGGGCGCGTAAAAGGAGACATTACTCTTAACACAAAGCAGCAGCTACCAATCTACTCCTTAAAAAAAGGTTCCTTCCGAACGTTTTAACCGGTTTAAGTGCTTCTTTAGCAACTGTACTGCTGACAGGCGCTAAGTTCAGCACGTCTATCATCTGACGTTACGGTATTTTTAAGTAACAATAATAAAAAAATTAAAAAAAAACCACACAACATACTCAGCCCCTTAATAGTTTACAAAATTTTCTACTTAAAGACAAATATAAGAACAAAATGCAAACCTGGAACCACTTGGCGTGTCGCAGTGACGCCAAGGCAGCAAGGCATTTCTGCCTGTCCAGAACGTCCGGGGAGTCGGTGACTGATAGCGTTTCTAGTCGTGGATGGAATAAGAAGACAAGGCACAGTTTGACCAAGGGGGTTCTGTCAGGCGGAGAGGGGGATGAGGCAGCTTCCCAACGGGCAGCTGAGGCTCCCAAAAGATCCTGTAACCTGGACAGGTGGGTCTGCAGTGTGCTAAGGGCCTCACTTAGAAATTAAAACTGCAGAGAGGGGGGACGTTAATTAACTGAGGTCTGTTCTGCGAGGAGGCGGGGCTGAAACTCAAAGGAGAGGACAGAAATCCTTGATGACTGGAATGAAGTGGCGGGTGGCGTATGAGGCCAGTAATAGATAACGAAGGGAAATTTAAAGGAAAGCCCCACTTCGCATGTAGCATTAGCAGGGGGAGAGCTTTGGGAGGATCGAGGGAACCCCCTCCGCCCGAAAGGCTTGACTGCCCTGGCCCCAACCCGTGACAGAGAGCGTCCTGTTGGTCAAAGGTCCAGCGTCCCTAAAATTGACAAACTAGAAGGCTTGGTAGACGAGGTCAGATATCAAACCATAGACAGTCAAGAGAGCACAAAAGATATTTTCCAGTCTGTGCTGCAGCAAAATTGAAGATATGGTTGGGAACAGCGGCACATTTTCCCCGGCCAGGGTTTTAGATAAGGCTAGAGCACAGAGCGGGCGCTCGCAACAACCGCGGCACAGGAGCAACTGCAGCCAGGCAGCTCACGCCTCAGAACACCCCGTTTCCGCGAGTTCCTACTCCGAACAGAATCGGAGCGCAAACGGAGGAGCTAACTTTATCCAAAACTCTGCATCACCGTCTGGAATCCTGAACTCGAGCTGCTGAAACAGCCAATCGAGGAGACCCCCAGCACCCGTCAACTCTTGCTGCAACACACACTGCCTGGAACATCCAATTTCATGCAAAGTCATTTCACAAGAAGCCTTCGAGCTGGTTTGCGCTTTTTTGTTGTTGTTGTTGTTGTTGTTTTGTTTTTTAATTTATCTGGCTGATATGTTTATGTTGCTGTGCAGGCCACTTAGATGGCTCGGTACAAAACAAGGTTAAAACAACGAGATGATGTTTTAGTGAACTAAAGAACCAAGTAAAATAAATAAGGATTAAAAAAAAAAAAAAACAAACCAACAAAACCAAACAAAAAAAAAACCAACCAAAAAACCAACCAACCAAACAAAAAAAAACACAACAACCCCCCCCCCAACCAAACCAAAAAACAACACCCAAACCAAACAAAACACAAAAACCCAATTGAAAACATCCACCCAATATCCG